>JARKHS020012212.1:0-141130 GCA_030143305.2 Amblyomma americanum | reverse complement strand
TTACGTCTTTGTAGTTTCAAACATTTTTCATCAACTTTGAAATCACATTTATCACCGCGCGCGGTGGTTTCCTTATGACAATGAACAAAAAATATGCTTTTCTAGCAGAATCACAATGTAGTCGATGGGTTCCAGTTTAAAAAAATGGCGTCCCGAAAAGACTGACGGACAACGCTCAAAACTGAACGCACACAACACAACCCTTGCACAGGAAAAGTTTAGAGCATCTTGAACCAACGCTGGCTAGCGCAAGCTTTCACGCGATACACTTTTATAGTTACTGCGCACAAAAGCGGTGCCCTGCATGTAAGACGCGGGGCATCTATGGGTTAAATATGAGGTTAGACACACAACGAGGGAACGAGGGGCCGTATAGAAACGTATGCGATGCATGCGCGCCAACGCGAATAATGGCATTCAACAGTGACTGCAGTCTAGGGCTGCTGTATGTAGTGAGTCAGTAATTACAAGAACATGTTAATGAACTAAGATTTCAAGGAAGTTTCCGCGGAAATAGGAAGAACAAAACGGAGAAACGACAGAACACAAAGTTCTGTCATTTATAACAAATAATATTAGGGTGCATACATATAGGAACTGACCTACGCCTCCACCACTGTGCGAATACACAACCACGCTGTCAACGGCTGCGCATTAACATGAACGCATTCACTGTCGATGCCTAACCAACGCGTTTTCAGGCCGCTTACAAAGTTAATCGAAACAACGCAGAAGGGGAACTCTATAGCATCGCTACTAAAACTGCATAATGTGGTGATCGTTTGAAGAGTTTCTCATAAATTGCGTACATAACTCATACAGGTGCGACAAAGCGCTCAGATGTTGATGAAAAACGAAACGAAAAAACTCACAGGGCGGTTACGACTGTGCAACGCGAGGTGCAGCGATACCTGTTTAAGCGTTTGGTTTTGGGGATATATTCTTGGCTGGTCACGTGATGCACCCCTGCACTGGCAAGAGGGTTTTCCAAACAGAGCCACCCGCACGCTTATGCAACTCAGGTTGACCGGCGCAACCGTTGGGTTGCGCTGAAAAAGCCATGCAGGGACGGCCGCCTAACAGCTATCGCTGTAAAAATCTCAATTCTGCACCCGACTGCGCTAACCTATCGAGATAGATAACCTATCGAACAGCACGGTATACAGTGAGGACACCACACTCGCTAGCATATTCTCCACGTCGCCGTAGCATAATCACTGCAGTGACAACAATCTGGTCCCGGTGGCCCCACACGGCGACCGCGCGGTGTGTGCCCAGAGTCGCTTACCTCGGAGAGAGTGCAGACACTCGAAAGGCTTCGCCGCAGGTCAGTGTCCCGGAGTTCGCCGACGCTTCTCTCCGGAGCGACCCAGGGTTCGGCGCCATAGGTGTCCCTGTCAGACCGGCACATGCTGGCATCGAAGGAGGACGCAGCGCGAGCTTGGAAGCAGGTCATTCACCTTGAAGCGACACGACAGCGGAGTTCGAAGGCCAGCAGAACCTTCGTTGAACCCCGGCGAGCGCTAGCACACGGAACACACTGACGGCATGTTCCAAACGACGTCGCCGTTCATAGCAGGAGGGGGAGTTGACACGGAGACGGCACCACGGTGGGGAAACGCATCTTCCAGTGGATCACTGAGGGCCCTCGAAACAACGACATCGCGAACGCTACAATGGCAATAATAGCTGCCTCCAGGGGAAGAAGCTCGACTAGCAGGATGCCGCGCACGCTTGAAGAGTACGGACTACGATTGTCGAAATCCAAGCTGCTCGACTCACTCGCGCTGGCTTTATGCTCACACTTACTACTACTACCACTCCCTCAGCGAGCTGTCGCTCCTTTGATCTAGCGCCGCCGGTTTTCACTTCAGGCCGCCTTGTTCCGGGATTCTGCGTACACTAAACACGTGCCGCACGAAGCGTACACGTACATCTGTTGCGGAAGCAAGCCGTGACGAGTGAGAGATATGCGCGCATGCACAAGACAGAGTGGGAGGTTGTCAACGCGATCCCATGAGAGAGTAAAACTCAAAGAAATAAAAAGAGACATGAAATAATAACGCGCGGGGGTAAACTACACTCGAGCGACACACTCGAAGGCGCAAAGCGTCCTTCAAAGCGAATTCGTAGACGCAAAGACTAGCTCAGACTTTCGCCGCAGCTGACTCGTGCGTAGCTGGCTTCCATGGAAGAAAAGTTATTACACACCGTTTCGTCACAGCATGATCGTATTAAGAATCGAAATACGCGATGCGCTCATCGGCAGGTCCTTTCAAAATCGATACGCACATCTGGAAGCGACTCCAGTCGAAATCGACACGCTACAAAAAAAGGAAAGTCGGCACCCAGGCGAGGAAGACAAATAACAGCTTCAAACAAAATTATCAAAATCGATACGCACATCCGGAAGCGACTACAATCGAAATCGACACGCTATAAGAAAAGTCGGCACTCAAGAAACAGAAGACAAATAGCAGCTTCGAACAAAATGACCTTACGGAATGTGTTTCCTGGCTTGCGAGTCCAAGCGGCCAATCGTTCGGTTGTGATCCGACACACATTGAAAGCTCACGCGACGTCAGACACAAGAGTTCAAAACGATCGACGTTCCCGAGTTCACAAACGCGCAGGAGTTCAAAACACCACCACTTGCTGGTCGCCGCAGTGACATGCACCGTCGGGCACAAAAGCGTAGTACGAATGCGCACAGCAGCCGCGTTCCCCTTTTCTTCTCGTTGTCTTCTTTGGAAGCAGCAACAGGCGATACGCTGCCTCTCCGGCCTGATGGCCCCCGTAATAGACGCGGAATCGTCGAGCCGCGTACAACAACGGCTCAATCGTGAGGCACGCGACCCTTCGATGACGTGCGTCACATTCCCTCACTCCCCAAGAAAAACAGCTGGAGGGGGGAGGAATTAATGACCTGGTGCGGCGCCAAGAGGGGCGTGCGTATAGTGTGTATATATATATACGCTCGGAGTTTAGCATATCACCGTGTGTGCGTGTGTGCTGGAATCGAAGGAAAGAGGGAAAAAAAGCAAAGAGAGAGCGACACGGGAGAAGGCGGCAAACAAAGGCGTGCTAAAAGGGAGAGGATGCAGTGTGGAGGACAAGGAGAGACAGAGAAAGAAAAGAAAGAAGAGTAAAAAAATAAAGGATGCCGAACAGAAAGAAAGGCAGAATGAATGAATGGATGAAAGACACGGCTAGGCTTTGGAAGGAAGGACCGGGAGTACGAGGAAGCCGGGCGCTGAAAGGACGAGATAAACGGCTAAGCTTCGTCGAAGGCCAGAGCGAATCGGCTCAGAAGAATCGATGTGTGTTGTGCGGAGAAATGCGGGTGTTTGCGTCGCGAGTCGGCACAAGTCAGGCGGACGAGCTGATGCGCATGCGCAAAAGGCGTAACACCGAGACTCAGCCGGGACTCTCGATGGCGCGAAGCACTGAGCAGCGAATGCCATTTACTTATTTTGCTTTTCAAATGTACAAGCGTCCGGCACTGGAGACAGTTCCCTGACAACTGATGGCCGAAGAACTGCTGCATATGTGGCAAAGCGTGACCGGCAAATAGTATTTAATTGATTAATTAATTGATTGGTTAATGATCGCTATCGGAGTTGCGCATCGAAGCCGTAGCACATAGGCTGTTTTGCATTTCTCCCCCCATCAAAACGTGGCCGTCATAGAAAAGCTCGAATCATTCTCTTCGTTTTCAGTCGCAAGACTCTAAAGCCACTCAACCATGGCGACGGGTGCGAACAACCCTTACGATTACTTCTACCAAGCTTTCTGTCGACTGTCCGAAATGATCCTGTAGGAAATGTGTCGCCTTTCAAGCAAATGATATTCGAAGGAAGTGCTTCACGCGGGCTTCAATAAAAAAGAAAATTGAATTTGAGGGAAGGAGAGACTCAATGACTGTTCCATTTCTCGGTGGACACCTCAACCGCGCTTTGACGGAAGGGGGTGAAGAAGGGAGTGAATGAAGGAACAGAGAAATAGGAGCCGCAGTGGAGGGCTCCGGAATAATTTCGACCACCTCAGTTCGACATCGCACCGCTCAAGGAGGCTCCCATTAACAAGTCACTGCAGCATCACACTGCCTAAGATCCTGCTTTGTCTTTCAAGCCGCTTCGGTTTTCATGGATCGCTTGTCATCAAGAAAATAGGCAAAACGAAGAAAGCGCTCACGGGGTTTATCCACCGTGCATCTCGGGTGTGAGGAAGTGATGGCTGTGCACAGCTATCGCCCTCTGACTTGCCGACCCCTTTCCTTCTACACAGGACACGCTCCCAGGACTTAGTGGCCGGGGCTCCCGGAGGTCACGTGACAACGAATGAAATATCCTCATCGTCTCGGGAGGCGAACGCGTAAGCGCTTCATTCTCATTGATCGGAGGCGATCACGTAGTGACTGGCGGCGTCACCGAGTTCTCTGTTGCAACTGGCATTTGCTGCTACCACTATATACGACGATCTAAGAAGCCGTATTAAACTCCACAAAGTCCGCTTGGCGTATATGTCGCCGCAAAAACAAAAACAAGCTTCATGCTGTTCCAACTATTGTGCGAGAGCGCGAAAGACGAGGTTAATGCGGCACGTCTTTTGTGACGGTGTCCTGATAATTCAGAATAGACAGGATTCTTGGACATCAATTTTAATTGTCAGGCAACCGTGAAATATTGTGAGATACTGTTATGGAAATATTGAAGGTATAATGATCCAATCTTCCGATGCATAGCAAAATCTTTCTCCTAAAGTTTGTCCTTCGCTTACATCGTGTAATTAAGGTTGCCATAAAAAAAGGGGGAACATTTTAGGCGGTAGCAAAAACGTTAAAAGCAAAAAAGAAACCACAAGTCTACCGAGAAGGGATCTGCGGTTATATTGATTGTTACAGTGGAATCTTACAATACGTGACAAAAAAAACTGCACTCACGAACAGCTTCTAAAAATATATGCTTGTCCAGAATTGCAGAAGCACTTGCTGTTGAGCTAGTTGGTTCATAATAAATTTTGAAATTTTACACACACAGAAAGGCAGATTTTGAACAGAACGATATAGAAGGAGCTTTCTGCCTTCCTGTGTTCGTTTATCTGCGCCATTCAAAATTTATTACCCAGAATTCTTGGGTATGGTCGGGTCCAGAGAGCACATAACACTCAATGACCCGGACTGCATGCTTCCGGCCATGGACGTACGACTTGACAATGAACTCTTACAACTCTGGAGTCCGGCTTGGATAAGCTTATCCATGACGCGGAGACTATCACCCTAAGCCTGGAGACCCGAGAGGGATGAAGACGCGCCGTACATCCGCACCGCAGAGACGCGTGCAGGTGTACACGCGTGCGGGCTAACGCGTGCGGAAGGCACGTGCAAGGGTCTTCACGGAATGGCTTCGCACGTGTCCCTGCTGGAAGTCGCCCAACAGAGTAAGTGACGGGCGTTACGCAGGCGCCCTTTGGACCGCGCCTGATAAGGTGACCTTTGCCAGTACAACGGACGTCACTCGGCACTCCTTGGCACGGGCTTCGATTATAATTAGAAACGCGCCGGCATCGAAGTGTGTGTGAATCCGGCCTTCGGCTCTCAAGTTCAGGTTCAGTTGATCGGCTGGCCAGTAAACAAGACTCAACGTGAAAATAAAACCGCAAGGCTGTTATTTTGGAGCCCGTCGTTGTTGTTGGACGAAGAAGGTGTCCTGTTCCAGGAAGAAGCCTGTTGTCCAAGATTTTTTTTTTATTTTGCCTCTAGAGGTTGCCGATAGGTTGCTGCCTTGCTGGGCCAGATTTCGCCACTGCTGGCTGCTCCAAGGCCTGCTATTGGCAGCGATATATTCGATAAAAAAGACAAGAAAAAAATGCCGTACGCAAGTACATCGAGCTTAATTTCGTTGGTTCTTAACTACAGCCGGTTCCTAATCACACTATGCTGAAACTCGGTGCGTAAGTCGAACGAACAACTGTTAATAAGCAAGGACGATGACGTCAAAGAGTTGTAGCGCGAATGCGTAAACTGCTTGGACCTCGTATTGACTGGCTTCAAATAGCGCTACGGAAGAGACAAGAGGAAAGGACACCGGATGAAGGAATGGAATATTAACCAGTCATAACCGTCAACAAAAAAACTCACCGGGCGCCGAAAAAATTGCAGGGATATTAAGAATGTTCTGACACTGCGCGGCATATAGGTCTGACAAGGGAATTATGGGAAACACATGGGCCTCAGTGGCTTGTCATACTACAGAATCTTTAGGGTCAATTTATTATCAAGAGATTCCTATATACTTCTGAAAAACTGGTTTTACCATCAGCCTGACTGCGCCCACTGCAAGCCAAAGGCCTCTCCCATACCTCTGCAATTAACCCTGTCCTGTGCCAGCTGCGGTCATCATATTCTTGAAAACTTCCTAATCTCATCCAGCCCCCGTAACCTTCTGCCGCCCCCTGCTACGCTTGCCGTCTCTTGCAATCCAGTCTGTTACCATTAAGGACCATCGGTTATCTTTCCTTCGCATTACATGCCCTGCCCAAGCCCATTTCTTCCTCTTGATTTCGACTAGGATGTCACCAACACGCATTTGTTCCCTCACCCACTCTGCCCGCTTCCGGTCTCTTAACGTAACACTTATCATTTTTCTTTCCATAGCTCGCTGCTTTGTCCTTAACTTAAGCTGAGCCCTTTTCGTTAGCCTCTACGTTTCTGCCCCGTAGGTGAGTGCCGGTAAGATACAGCTGTTATATACTCTTCTCTTGGGGGATATTGGTAAACTGCTATTCATGATTTGAGAGAGCCTCCCGAATGATATCCATCCCATTCTTATTCTTTTAGTTATTTTCCTTCCTGATTCAGATCTGCAGTCACTACATGCCCTAAGCAGACGCATTCCCTTACCATTTCCAGCATTTCGCTTCCAAATCGTAAACTGCTGTTCCCTTCCGAGACTTTTGGACATTAGTTTTTCGCATATTAATTTTTAGACCCACTGTTCTGCTCTGCCTGTATAGCTTATTGATCATGCTTTGCACTACATCTCCTGAATGATTCAGCAGGGCAATGTCGTCAGCGGATTGTTGATTACTAAGGTATTCTCCATTAACTCTTTCTTATCTTCAACTGTTCCCAATCCAAGCCTCTGATCAGCTCCCGTAAAGTGGAGGCGAATAGCATTGGCCAGATCTTGTCCCCCTGTCCGACAGCCTTCCTTATTGAAATTTTATTGCTGACTTTATGGAGGACTATGGTGCCTGTGCAGCCATTACAGGTATCTTCCAGTATTTTTACATGTCTCATCTACACCCTGACTCCTTACTACTTGCTTGACTGCTGAGGTTTCGACTGAGTCAAATGCTTTCTCGAAATATATGGATGCTATATAAAGGTATTGGTTATAATTTGCTCACTTCTCTATAACCTGAATGATAGTGTGAATATGGTCTACTCTCAAAAACCCTGTCTGATCATTTGGTTGACTGAAGCCTAAGGTTGTTTCGAATCTATTAGCGATTACCTTAGTAAACGCCACATAGACAACGGACAGTAAGCTGATCGGTCTGTAATTCTCCTTTCTCCTTTCTTATGAATCAAGATGATGCTAGCGTTCTTATAAGCTTCTGCTACGCTCGAGGTGATAAGGAATTGCGTATACAGAGTGGATAGTTTTTCTAGAACGATCTCCCCTCTGTCCTTCAAGACATCTGCTGTTACCTTATCCTCACCAGCTGCTCTTCCCCTTTGCATTCCTCCTAAGGCTTTCTTTACTTCCTCTTTCGTTACTGGCGGAATGCATCATAGCAGTGTGATACTAGCTTCCCCATTAACGTTCTGATTGCATTTGCTGCAGTACAGATTTGTGTAGAACTCTTCGGCTGCTTTAACTATCTTATCCCCATCGCTAATAACATTGCCCTTTTGTATCTTAACGCCTGCATCTGACTTTTACCTATGATTAGTTTCCTCTTCACCGCTCCAAGGCTGCCTGCTTTCTTTAGAGCATGCTCGATTCTCTCCATATTAAACTTCCTTATGTCGGCTACCTTGCGCTTATTCATTAGCTTTGATAACTCTGCCAATTCTGTGCCTGTATGTGGGGTTAGATGCTTCCATGCTGTGGCGTTTCTTAATCAGATCTTTCGTCTCCCGAGAGATCTTGCCAAAATCCTGTCGAACCATCTTACTGCCTACTTCTACTGCGCACTCCGTAATGATAGCTGTGAGATTATCGCCGATTGCTTGAGCATTAAGGCCATCGTCCTCAGTTAAAGCCCAATATCTCTTCTGCAGCGATATCCTGAATTCCTCTACTTTCCCTCTTACTGCTAAGCCGTTAATGGGCTTCCGCTTCACTAGTTTCTTGCTTTCCTCTTGAAGGCGATTTCAAGACCTTACCCTCCTGTGGTTGCTACAACGCACCTTTCCGAGGACCTCCACATCCTGCATGATACCAGGGTGAGTGCATAGTATGAAGTTCATTTCATTTTTAGCCTCACCATTGCGGCTCTTCCATGTTATTCCTGGTTTCTCGTTTTCGGAAGAAGGTATATATATGCATTATCCGTAAATTATTTCTCTCTGCGAACTCTCCTAATAACTCCGCCCAGATATTCCTAGAGCCTATGCCATAGTCGGCTTCTGCCTGGCCTGCTTCTTTCCCACCTTGGCATTGAAAGTGTACTGCGCTTTCACTTCGCTCATTGCCGATTCCACGTGTTCGTGGAAGCTTTCGACGAAATTAATTCGCGACAGCGCAATTATTTTTCTGCTGAAATATAATTGATGAGAAAGTAGGACGGCCGTGCACTCCTCTCCATTGGTTCCCGGTCCCTTGCTCGGGATCATGTGCGCATGCGCAGCCGGCGGGTGAAGGCAAGCAGTATGCAGCAACGCTACGCTTAAATTCTTTACTGAAACAGTATGCTAAAACATTCTACTCTGTCGTCTTTTTTTGAGCTGCTGCGCGATTGCGCTACGCGGCAGCCATATATCGTTCAGCCCGCCAGTCCGTTATAATAGCCGACTGCGTCAAAGAAGCCGCGGCCTCAGGCATTTATGCGGAATGACTAAGCTACAGTGCACTAGAGAAGAAAAAATAGAAGAAAGAAGACGGTGCCAGCGCGGATCTCAAAAAATGTCGCCGGAAGCGATCCCGCATTCGTATGCGGGAGGGCGAAGGATTGCGAACGGGGATGCAGCAAGGGTCCAGGAAAAGAAACAACAAAACATAAAGGAGAAGTAGTAAAATGAACATGAAACCCGGAGGCAAGCTTGTTCAGACGGGGATTACACACACCGGCCCGGCGACTGCCGACACGCCGTATTCGGGGAGAGATGTGCCGCCAGCTCGCGGGTTTCTTTATGCCAGCCGCGCATGTTCGACGCGGGCGGGCGCGGTTTCGAAATGGCGGTAGGGGGCGTAGGGCCGAGGGAAAGGAGGCTGTGCTGAACATCCGCGGCGCCGTGCTAAGGATGTTCGGAGAAATACAAAAATTAACGGCCCGGTGCTTCAGCAAGCGTCCAAATTTAGTTTAGACCCAAGAAGCACAGGTAATCTGGCCAATATTGGAAATATATTGGCAAACGCTGGTCCTAGAACGGGTCAGTGCGGATCCATTCATTTCCAATATTGGGCCAATTACCCGTACTGCTTGGGGAAAGAATACTTTCGTATTCTGAGCACCCCGATCTTTACGGGACGCTGAGGAGAAATTGAAAGCTGGCGTGGATCGATAGCTTAACCCGTTTTCAATGACAAAGAAGCTGTTTTCACTGAAAAGAAAGCTTACATAAGGTAGAAAGGGCAAAAAGAAAAAATATACATAATACGGGTGGCGCCATCTCCCTCCGAATGCGCAGGAAAACTGCGGTGCGTCGTAGCAGTTCTACACTTAGCGGATCTCCGAGGTCATGGTGCACCGGCATTCACTTCTTTACGGTGATCACGGAGTCATTTTTGGCGTAGACGTCATGGGCATTAATCGAGCGGTGGGAAAATGTTTAAATTCAGTTTTCTCAGCAATATATGCGTATTCTGCTTGAGGACAAACACCAACATACCCAGAAAGAGCCATAGAATCATTTTTTACTAAGCATAAAAATTGGAGTTGCCCTCAGCGCCTGTTTAAAAGCCGCTGCAAGAATGCTGTTTTACCCTCCGCGGTGGCTCAGTGGTTAGGGCGCTCGACTACTGATGCGGAGTTCCCGGATTCGAACCCGACCGCGGCGGCTGCGTTTTTATGGAGGCAAAACGCTAAGGCGCCCGTGTGCTGTGCGATGTCAGTGCACGTCCCCAGGTGGTCGCAATTATTCCGGAGCCCTCCACTACGGCACCTCTTCTTCCTTTCTTCTTTCACTCCCTCCTTTATCCCTTCCCTCACGGCGCGGTTCAGGTGTCCAACGGTATATGAGACAGATACTGCGCCATTTCGTTTCCCCCTAAACCGATTATTATTATTAAGAATGCTGCGTCTAAGTTTCAGGTTCAATTTTGTTTTCTGTGTGCCACTCCTGCTTCGAAACTGGTCTGCAGTGTATTTAAAATAAATAAAATAAAATAAATAGCATTCACAGTGGTAGCCGGTTCGAATCGCCTAATGCTAAGTGATCGACGTTGCCAGATCACCACGCCCTGTTTTTGGTGGGCACAATAACACGGCTCGCTGTCAAGAGGCGTTCCCATCACCGCCACGGTTAGCACGTCCGTGGGGACAGTCTGTGAGCATGTATTAACTCTACGCTTCGAACACCAGTGGAAGCACACGAAGAAGCAGCAGCTGTTTTCGCAAGTCGGGACGAGCCGACACACTAGGGGGCGGCCACGCGAGATGGAAATGGCACAGAGGGGGGGGGGGGGGGGGGGGGGGGCTCTGTCTGTCCGGAGGCGAGATTGCCACCGCAGCGAGAAGAATCCCTCCGATGTAAGAGCACGGCGGACGCACGCACACCCACAAACTTCAGCGTCGCCGCGCCGGCGACGGAGGAGGCGGCGAGCGGATGCCAGTGCGGCGGCGTGACGTCAATGCTGACGTCAAAGGAGACCGTACTTCCCTTTGGACTCAAGGACGTGCAGATTCGCAGCGCGCGCGCCTCCGCCGCCACCTCCGCCGCAGCTCGACCCAAGTGGCGATGCAAAATAATGGGGTGGCTGCTGCCGCCGCCGTGCATAAACGCCGGTGCTTAAGGATTTTACCCTGAATACCACGCGACGCGCGCGCCGCCATCGTCTTGCAAGGGCGCACCCATGGAGCCCGCGTTGTCCAGCACCCTGATTGGCCTGAGCCGCAAGCACGTCACTAAAGAGTCGCCCTACTCTTTCCAATAGCGCAGACTCTTTGCAGCCAAATTGGGAGCAGATAACATTCATTATTTTTTTATTCTTAGCACCCCTAAGGCCCTAATTGCGACGGTACTGCACTGGGATAGGAGACTGCGCACCAGCCCAATAATACGCATAATGAAAACACGTGCTACGGCCACAAAAAGAAAAGAAGGACAAAAATAGCCGCGTGGAAAGAAGGCGGAAGGTGCGAAAATATCAAGGTGTGAACAAAGGAGACGGCAACGTGCATTAGCTGAGTTAGTAAGCAGCATACGAAAATAGCAAGCCACGAAGAGATTGCGAGGTCGGAGCAAAATAGAAAGCTTTCGGAGGTTAGCACAGGCAGAGGGTGAAGAAAAATGCAAGGTCAGAATAAAGCCGCTGTTTGCCCGAGAAAAATAATACGGCGCGAAAAAATAAATAAAACGGGTGCATGCACGAAATGGCACGAGGCAAACAGAAAAGCGCGCGACAAGGAAAAGCATAACAAGTAAAAGTGAATAAAAAGATGTAAAAATATTGTTTATATGCTATAACATCCGAGCGCTTGAGGTCCAACTATTTTGTCCCCTCCTCTTCCGTAATAATATGACAATTATATTCTATTCTGGCTTCCATACCTTCGTCTTTCGTCATTCGGTCAAGCGACGCGCCGGGCCCCCTACCGGCGGGGTCTGCCCGAATGCAAGGATGGAGTTGAACTGAACTACTCCCTCCTTTATCCCTTCCTTTACGGCGCGGTTCAGGTGTCCAACAATATATGAGACAGATACTGTGCCATTTCCTTCCCCCCAAAACCAATTATTATTATTATTATTATTATTATTATTATTATTATTATTATTATTATTATTATTATTATTATTGTTGTTGTTGTTGTTGTTGTTGTTGTTGTTGTTGTTGTTGTTGTTGTTGTTGTTGTTGTTGTTGTTGTTGAACTGAAGGAAAATGAGTTTTACATTATACCGGCTCGAGGATGCCGGGGTCATTTGAGTCATCGACCTACAGGTCAGCGTGTACATGTCGCTGGACGCGTTGCCTCGATAAACATGCATGCACACCCACTGTCAAGCGTCGATTTAACGAAACCATCTTTTGCGAAATTCTCTATTCATCGCACTTATGCCGGCTTTTCTCCTCAGTAGACTGTAGAGGCGAACTTTATGTCGATGTTGCGTTCTTTTTTTCTTTGGATATTGACTGACTGACTGACTGACTGACAGTGAGTGAGTGAGTGAGTGAGTGAGTGAGTGAGTGAGTGAGTGAGTGAGTGAGTGAGTGAGTGAGTGAGTGAGTGAGTGAGTGTTCTTTCAACGAGGAAGCCACAGGACCACTATGGGGGGAAGAGAAAGCAATGACACTTTGGACTTAATTCTTAATTCACGCCATCAGAGGATGGTGTCTTGGTAAAGGCCCGAGAAAGTAACTGAGCTTAATTTCTGCTTTTTTTGTTGGGTTGTCAGCCGTGCATCGTTTGAATATTGTGTGGTTTGGAAGTAGTGCACCCTTTGAATAAAGCTACGCTGAGTGAAGTCAAAGGAACAGCGGCGACTGCTGCTCGTCTGAAAAATGAAAATTGGAAAAGAAATTAGTGCATGCCCGCTCTATATATTATACAGGACACCGGGAAGGAAAAAAAAAGAAGACAAAGCGATAGCAGCTTCGCTGTCTTCGTTCTTTTTTTTTTTGTTCCTTTCGTACTGGGCCCTTGTCTCGTGTGCGGCAAGGTTTTCAAGGTGCGCGCCTGACACTTTTAAGAGCGTAAGCTCTTGCTCATCACGTTTCTAGATTTAGTGGGGTCTGCTACCACCCTGAGATCACAGCGCCGTATGTGGCAGCAACTACGAATCACGTTTCGAGATTTCGTGGGGTCTGCTACCACCCTGAGATCACAGCGCAATCTGTGGCAGATACTAGAAAACAGCACATCTCGCATTGAGACTTGTAGCGTCATCAACAGTAGCATTGTAAAAACAACCACCTGTGGCGTGTCGATGATGACGTCACAGTCCAATATGGTGGACAGAGGTGTAACTATGCGAATATGACGTCAAGGGGCGAAATGGCAGCATAGTTTCGGTTTCTCGAATCCAAGATGGCGGCCATTAAAGTTGGTTGTGCCTTCCTATCCCGACGGTGGCGGCCTTTTTCCTGCACTATGACAAAGCTGGGCAACTATCAGGTTTGTTACCACAAGGTGGAGCATAGTAAGGTCATGGAGTTACGCTGTTTTTCTCTAATAATGTATACCTGCGACTAAATGCGGAAGACTGATCGGTCGGTCAGTAGGCCTAGTGGTCTGAGCATCCGCCTCGCATGCGGGAGGCGCGGGGTTCGATCCCCAGTGCTGCCGGGTACTCACCGGTGATACAATGAGTACAAGCTTTCCCCTGGTCTGGTACTCGGCTTGTTTAGGGTGAAATGCTTGGGAAATGGGTTTTGACCCCACCTTGAGTGGGGCGAAGTCACTAAAGGGAAAGCAATTGGCAGTGTGAGGAGTTCAATGTGGTGGTCTTGAAATGAGGAAAATAAACTTTAAAAATATAAAATAATCAGGTCCTGCTCGCTTGAGCTGTGTAAATGAAAAAAAAAACGAAAGTGTATACTTTTTTATTCTACAACGCGTAGCGTATCTTAGCGCACCGATGGCACGAGTAAATCGCTAGTTCCGGGGATTATATCGAAAGGCGACGTGCTTTCGAGGAATGGGGTATTCGAGATTTTTGTTTGAGAGCATCACCTCCGTCAATTATTGAAGTCAAAGCCCCATTGTATGCTTTTAACCAAGCTTCGTCACCTTAACCTCAGGAGACACAAAGAGAAAGCGCAAGTTGACGATATGCCACAAAACGTCGAGAAAAGGAATATACCAGTAATGCTAGTATATATATATACCTGCAAGGAATAGTAATAAGTAAGGCTAGTAAGGGCATGTAATGCGCAAGACGGTTAAACTGCTTGTCTAATTGCAGTGCTACTGTGGAAAGCGAAAACAACCCTTACCAGGTTATGTAATCTCTTGTAATAAAATTGCCGCGGCTGACGTACGATCGCGGTAATTGGAGGTCCCTGACGGAGAGGCCTGTGTCCTTCCAACCAATTCGCGGACGCCGATGACATATTTACTAAGGACGTTTTATTTCTGTCGCTGCGTATTTGTTCGTTTTAGACACGCAATTCTTTTTTTTTTCTTCGCCATTTATGCGCTGGAAGCACCCGTGCCGCCTAAAAGACATCTTCGCCATATACTCATAACGACGCTAAACGGACAGTGCGCACCAAGAAGGCAAAAAGAAAAGGAAACAAATAAATACAGAACACCCGAGTAATGCGAGTGCCGTCCGGCGACCTTGCTCTCTACACAAACTTGGGGAAGTATGTGCGCTCTATAACTTCACTGCTTTTCCGCTATTCCGTCTCGTGACCCACATGAAGACGTCAGCCACAGCCTTGGCGCGCGTTAATGACAGCAGCGGGAGCAGAACACAGCTCGTTTGCATTCCGCCGTATTTGTGCGTGACCCCCCCGTTGTTAATGAGCCCACAATTTCCCCGATTCCTGTCGGACGCGCAACCATTTAGCGAGCGAGCGAAGGGCTCGGACACCGCCAGAGAACGCCGGCTTCGGGCATTCATTAATCACGCCCCACATGCGCGCACACACTCGCACATCTTGCAAGCGTCGACACACTGCCTCACTGAAAACGGGCGTTTCGCGTAAGCAGCTGCCTCCCGTGCTGTCGGCGGCTGTCCACCGCTCTCAAGGCTGGCCTAAACAGGAGTGAGCGTAAACACAGTGCGCGTCCGTTGGTTACAGTCGGGTTAATGCGGCACGCCGCGTTTATGCCAGTGTAAGCAGCACTGCGCTTTTGGAGGCACAGGCGCGGACATAAGTAAACGGAGCACTCCATTCCGTTTCAATTTCAATCTCGCCTTTCCTATAGGACACGAGGAAACATTATTTGTTCATGAGAAAGCCAACTATCGTCTACTACTACACACTAAACAAATTCTCACCCTTAAGGGTGCAAATCAGCTGTCCCCAGACGAACACCCTTTTGGGGGCTAAAAAGGGTGCAAAGAGCAGCACCCTTCAGGAAGGGTGCAAAGCATGAAAGTTTCGACGGCGCGCATCAATCCAAGGCTTTTGCTTCATGGGTGAATCAATCTCGAGCACCCTTCCAACATGCACTCGTAGAGGTGTTATGGAAAAATAGTACCCTTTAATGAGGGTGCAACCATTACATCCTCTAAAGTATCATTAGGTGCACCCTTCATTAAGGGTGCTGATCTCTACACCCTTCTTTAGCACCGAACAATTGGAAAAGGGTGTTCGTCTGGGGACCGCTTATTTACACTCTAAATGGTGAGAAATTGTTTAGTGTGCAGGCAGAGGTCTCCTGTATATGTTGAAGTCTCTCCTCTCTCTCTCTTGTTTCTGCTAGCTGTGCCCGCGCATGCGCAGTCAGCGCCTTCCAGCCACAACGTGGCAGTATGGTAGATCCCTCTTCACACGTAGACCAAAGCCCGCTACCCCTAATGAGAGCGTTGGTACCCGTCTCCGCTTCCCGGAAGCGCTTCTCTCGGCAACTTCTCCGGCGTGGCGCATCGTTCGACCTTATCCACCGGGGGGTGATAAGGGAGGCGAGACCGTTATTAAAGACGCCTTCCTGCTTCGATTCGCGCCCCGCGAATCGTAAAAACAAAACAACGACGCGCTGCAAATGCGGTGGTCCGATTCCCACGCGGTGCTGCGGCGTCAGGGTCGCGCCGCAGTCGGGACCAGCTTCGGCAATACAGCTGCCGCCACACTCGGGGGAGAGAAAAAAAAAACATTTACCCGGAACGAAATCTCATCTTTCCCGCGTGGCGTGACAGATATACGTCAATGGAAGAAAAAGGGAGAGGGGAACGGAGTGCAGAGGGCGATTCTTCTCCGCAAGCTTGCTTCTTTCCCTTCCCACCGCTCTCGCACCAGCAACGCAGCCCGATCGGGTTTCTGTCGTCTGCTCGGTTTGCTCAAAATTTCTGCGGCTCACCAGTACGCGTCTGCTGACGTCATAGACATCATCTGAGAGCGCGCTGACTCGGACACGTGGCGAGAGGGGTGCAACGTCCTGAAGTTTTTTAATTTCTTGGCACGTTACGTTCGTTATATATATATTTTTTGCTTCGTTAGTCTTTTTTTTTTCTCCCAGTAATGAAGTACCCGATACACTAATTACTAAAGCACTCGTGTCAGAGAGAGAGAGACCCATTTTACTGAAGAGCACAAACCACGGGCTGTGCTATCTGCTGCGCTTAGTCGACCGAGGCAAGCTGTTCTTTCAGCTGCGCCGATGGGCGCCAAGTACTGTGTGAGCAATTGGAGCAGGGCTGAGTCGGGTCGACAGGGCGACCAGCGTGGAGAGAGATAAGTGTTCTAGATTTGCCCAGGCAGCTGCACGCTTGTATAGTTTACTGTGATGTCAGTATTTGTGAGATTTCGCCACCTCCTGCGATAAAGGTGATATATAGCTATACTATACTATACTATGCTATACTATTCTATACTATACTATACTACCGGCTGCCGCGGTGGCTCAGTGGCTATGGCGCTCGGCTGCTGGCCCGAAAGACGCGGGTTCCATCCCGGATGTGGAAGTCCTATTTCGATGGAGGCGAAATTCTAGAGGCCCGTGTACTGTGCGACGTCAGCGCACGTTAGAGAACCCCAGGCGGTCGAAATTTCCAGAGCCCTTCACTATACGGCGTCCCTCATAGCCTGAGATGCTTTGGGACGTTGAACCCCGATAAGCAATAAGCTATACCATACTATCGAACTGACAAAGCTCTACTCATATTGTAGATGTGCACAGCGCGAAAGACGGGACCCGAAACGACAACGAATCACGCGCGTCATGCAGTACACCCCCGTAAAAAGTACACAGCCCGGGGGGTTTGCTTGTGAGGCCTGCAGCGTGCCTCGTTATGCATCCTCAGCGACCGCAACCTCTCGAATGAGGAATGGCTTCGCGTCCTCCCAAGGTTTGAACTGCTTGATGTGCTGTAGGAAGCCCCGCTAAACAGCTTAGAAGCAAACCCCTTGGGCTGTCTACTTTTGAGGGGGCCTGTACCTGCCTTTAGAGCTGAAAAAAAAATGAAAATTGGTATTTGGAGAAAGGAAATGGCGTAGTATCTGTCTCACATCTCGGCAGACACCTGAACCGCGCCGTAAGGGAAGGGATAAAGGAAGTACTGAGAGAAGAAAGGAAGAAAGATTTGATTTGTGGGGGTTTAACGTCCCAAAGCGACTCAGGCTATGAGCGACGCCGTGGTGGAGGGCTACGGAAATTTCGACCACCTGGGGTTCTTCAACGTGCACTGACATTGCACAGTACACTGGCCTCTAGAATTTCGCCTCCATCGAAATTCGACCGCCACGGCCGGGATCGACCCGCGTCTTTCGGATAAGCAGCCGAGTGCCATAACCATTGAGCCACCGCGGCGTCTGAAAGGGAGAAAGGGGTGCCGTATAGTGAAGGGCTCCAGAATAATTTCTACCACCTGGGGATCTTTAACGTGCAAATCTTGAATATGACACCGTATACCCACTCGGCCAGATATCTCCCCTTCTTCATATATGTCCGTATAAATTTAAAATAAACGGAAACCTGCGCGGTCAGTTGGAGGTATACGCCAGCGGCCCGCATGATGGCATTCTGGACCAAGTATAGATCCCTGGCCCCGAGGATGGAGTCGTGTCCACTTTGCTCCGAGGTCTCCACGTTAACGGCAGCGAACAAACCGCGCAGTTGATATATACAATTGCCCATGCCGCATATAAACGTCGCCGGAAAAAGACAGGGACAAAGTGAATCAGAATAAGGAGTTCGCTGGCTTGCGCTATTCCACAGGCTTCGTTTCGCAACACCTCCGCAGTCCCGCTGGCAGATCGATGATGACGGATGGCGGCGAACTAATTGACCGACCAGGGCGCGCTTCGCTGCTCATATATGGTGCGTTCACTTCTCGGCCCTGGCGACAGCCCGCTTCGTGCGTCTATAGTCGGGTGCAACTAAATAAGGCAGCGGCTTTTCCACGTCAAAGGACCCCTTCCAGCCAACGGCGCCGGCCGATTATCATGACCCTGCTAGTGTCAAAAAGGACCCCCCTCCAGCCAATGGCGTCGGCCGATTCTCATGACCCAGCTAGTGTCCCATGACACTAGCAAGGTCAATCAGCCGATTATCATGACCCTGCTAGTGTCATAAAGGACCCCTTCCAGCCAATGGCGTCGGCCGATCCTCATGAGCCTGCTAGTGTCTCATGACACTAGCAGGGTCAATCGACCGACGCCGTTGGCTGGAAGGGGTCCTTTGATGCGCAAAAGCCACTGCCTTCTTTAGTTGTACCCGACTACACAGAACACGGTACAAAGAACACGGAACTCGCGTGCCAAGCACGATTCTCTGGTGGGCGCTTGGGTGATTGCATGCGTGTGTCCGTGTGTACGATGTACAGTCGTGTACATACTTGGACCACCTAACTATGCATTGCATGGCCGAATATGCCGCAAAAGCAATGTTTTCTAATATCGAGAAAAGGGTTGTAGCGCCGAAAAAGACAACACACAGCAAGCAAAACGGCCTGTCCCCTCGCACACTCCTTAATAAGGGCAGGATACGGTCCGTATGCGCCAAGGTAGATTTCCATCCCTTAATATCAGAACACATTTATTTGCTGTTAGCAACGGGTGCAGCTTCTCACCTCAAAGCACACGGAGTCCTTGCGGTTAGCAATGGGCGCAGATTTTAACCGCAACAACGGAGTTTTTCCAGTCAGTAATGGGAGTAAAGTTTGGTTCGGTTTATAGGGGTTTACCGTCCCAAAGCGACTCAGGCTATGAGAGACGCCGTAGTGAAGGGCTCCGGAAATTTCGACCACCTGGGGTTCTTTAACGTGCACTGACATCGCACAGCACACGGGCCTCTAGAATTTCGCCTTCATCGAAATTCGACCGCCGCGGCCGGGATCGAACCCGCGTCTTTCGGGCCAGCAGCCGAGCGCCATAACCACTCAGCCACCGCGGCGTAAAATATGGGTTAAAATCAGCACCCATTGCTAGCCGCAAGAACCCTGTATGTGTTGAGGCGAGAATCGGCGGCTGCGTTTTTATGGAGGAAAAACGCTATGGCGCCCGTGTGCTGTTCGATGTCAGTGCACGTTAAAGATCCCCAGGTGGTCGAAATTAATCCGGAGCCCTCCACTACGGCACCTATTTCTTCCTTTCTTCTTTCACTCCCTCCCTTATCCCTTCCCATACGGCGCGGTTCAGGTGTCCAACGATATATGAGACAGATACTGCGCCATTTCCTTTCCCCCCAAAAATCAATTATTATTATTATTATGCTCCCCATTGGTCCTCTGTAAAAGTATTCCGCATCGTAAGGGGAGTAAATCAATTCCCAAACTCCTCCCTCTATTAGGGACAAGATGACTCTCATATCGGGTAAATCGTGACCTATTTCCCCAGCTCCTCGGACGCATGTAGACTGGTGGTTTCGTAATGTGCCATATCCATATCCTGCGGGGCGAGGGGGCTTCGAGGACAACATAATCGGATGAACCCAAGGAAAACGCAGCCGATCCGCCGCTCATTTGTGGCCGTGTTCACAAGCTCGTTACGTAACTCTACTCAAGAGAAAAGCCCGCGGAGAAGGAAGAGACTGAACAGGGTTGCTGCCCGGGATTTACACGGTCACTTTCTTTCTTTTACTCGTTTGCTATTTTTTCCCCCGTATTCAGGGAACTGTATTTCAACTGTTACGTCATCCCCAATGTTCGTCAGATTGGCCACTCGTTTAGTTAGCGTGTGAGGAGCACCGAAGGGGAAGAAAGAGAACAGACAGCCCTTACAAAAACTTCTTTAGACAGTCTATAGACTGTTCATGGACATCGGTCTACACAGTCTATAGACTCTCTACAGAAAACCCCTAGAGAACAGTCTATAGCAAATGCAAGTCCTGTAGACAGTCTATAGACAATCTATACATTTATGGCCATCCACTTTTAGTAGACTTGTTTATAGACAGTCTACAGACTATCAATAGACAAAAATAAATATCTACAGGAAGGCAACAGTGCATATAAGAAGTCTACAGACTGTCTATAAACGATTTTTATAAGGGAGGCGAGCTTGCGTCCACACCTGTTTTTTTTCTTCCAGTTTTTGCTAATTATGCCAGGAAAAAAAATAAAAAGCGTATGCGTGTATGGAGCCTATGAGATCGGATCAGAAAAAGTAAACAGAGAACATAATATAAAAATCGATCCAATGAAGTTTATAAAGACATAAACAGAGAAAATTCTCCAGCTCTCTTATACACATGAAGAGGCTTGAGCAATTGCTTTTCCTGTACTCTAAGAAAAGTTCAGCACAGCGGAATAGTCTGGACGGAGTCACTTTCCTTGACCTTTTTGTTTTTGTTGTGTTTATTTTAATTGCAGATGCAACTGCAAATGCGGAGTATACAAGCCTACATTGTCACCCTGATGTACGTATGTATATCGCAAAGACGCTGTATTCGCCTATAGGTAAGAGGCGAGAAGTCGTGCGTGACTTTCAGCGAAATTCTTCGCACTTCTCGGGGAAAAAAGTCTCTGGACCACGTGTTCCTCGTACGAAGCCGACAGCTTTGCTATTAGCCGGCGGCTGCAGACCACACTTGTGGAGATGAAAGAATAAAATTTTGAATTTCACCTCCACAGGCGTGGTCCAGAGCTATCGGCTTCGTACGAGGAACACGTGGTCCAGACTTTTGTCCCCGACTATACGTAACTTGTTTCACGCATTGCGTACAGTCACGATAATTTTCTCTTGCTGTCTAAAGCTCTTTTTGGCTCTAGCTATACTTTCTCAATAGTCCTTGTGTTCGCTTCTATCCAAGTTTCACCGCACGCAACGAAGCTGAGGAGGTCCATAAAGCACACGCTAACAAGTATGAATCGCTGCATCGAGGCAAATCTTTTGACAGCGTTAGCTCACCACGTTTCTCGATTTCTTGGGGTCTGCTACCACCTCCCTTCGGCGTGAAATTTTCCAAGTCCGAGGAATTCAAGATGGCGGCCCCCATAGTAAATCGATATAGCAACTCACTTGTTGATTGATTGGTGACGTCATTAGTATATCGAATTTGTGACGTTACTGATATATCCAAATGGTGTGTGATTGGTGATGTCACTTATAAATCCAAGATGCCGGCCAATAGTGGTAATTAGTTGAAGACGTCGTTAATTAATCCAAGATGGCGGCAGACGTAGGCCGCCACGTGACTATGACGTCATAGTCCAAGATGGCGGCCAAATTCGGGTGTCAATTACGATGTCAAAATCCAACGTGGCGGACAGAAGTGAAACCACGTGATTATGACGTCATATCAGTTCTAGTAAACCAAACAGGTAACGCCCGTTACTTCAACGTATTCCAGACGGTGGCGGCAATTTTTTTTTCCCGTTACGACAAACATCAGCTGTATCGTTTTCGTGCTTGAACGCAGGCTTCCCATGCACTGCATACCGAACAGAATGGAGTAAAGAGGCAGTAAAGTGACCCCTAGTGCACACCCTTTTATAATAAGGGTGTGCGCTAGGGGTCACTTTACTACCTCTTTACTCCCATACGGGCGTATTCGAGTTCACAGTGCGCAACATGGTCTTCGCCCCAAAGACTGCGTCCTTTTCTGCTCTTAGCACTCTCACCCCTCGCCAAGGCCACACTGGTCGAAAGAACATTGTCGCATATAGTATACGCTCCCTATATACATGCGTGGAATAGCCACGCAGTCCCCGCCGGACCGGTAACATCTAATCAGGCAAGCTGACATTCCGGATCAGGGACAGGGCAGCAGTCAAGCACATCGCGACAGGCGACATGTAGCCCGAGCTTAGTGCCCAGCGCGGTGTCGGGAAATAAATGAAAATATTAGTAAAAAAAAGAGAAGAGCCGCGTCACACCACAGCGCGCCAAGCGCAGATGGTCCGGCAAACCATTCCGTCTCAAGGACGACGTCAGCGCATTCTGACATGCCTCCGTGATACCAGGTGAAGCGATTCGGACGACTAAATAAAAAAAAGCAAAACAAAACAGGAAAAAAGCGGTGGCGAAACCGTCACGCGGTTGAAATTCTCTGACGTGATACGGATTCGATAACGCATCTGTAGTGCACAGGGTTCACTGCGGCGATTGCAGGTGTGCGCATGTCAGCCCGCGACCTCGGACGGGTATACATGTAAAACAGGCCAGGGTTAAAGATTTGCTTAGTTACGCGAACGGTTGAAGAAAAGGCTGTCTAAATGACTATGAAAATAGTCGTCTGTTTGTTACACAGGTGGACGTTGTCTGAGTATGTACAGTCACCCGTGGTCATCATCATCATCAGCCGGACTACGCCCACTTCAGGACAAAGGCCTCTGCCGCATCTATCCAATTACACTTGTCCTGTGCCAGCTGCGGCCTTCTTATCGCTTATCGCAAAATTCCTTTCCTCCATTGACAGCTACATGACTTAAGTTAAAGCAAGCGGTTCCTGTTATGAGACGGCGAAGGCACTGCCGTTCGCCCCTAAGGCACCTATGTACGGAGAAGGTGTCCACCTCCCCTATACAGCGGCTCTTTGCCCCTGCATCCTTACCCACCATTGCATGGGAACACCTTCGAAAGGGTGAAACGTTCCCAACGCACATACGAAAACGTGGAGCTTTACTATTGTTTTGCGCCTATATTATAATGAGTTGTAAAACTTTATTCCACTCGATAAGTATACTCTTTCGCGGCCACGGCTTGCGCATGCGGTGAAGTTGTGGCCAATTTCTCCCGAAAAGTAGTAATCACCGCTAGCCAGCCGATGCTCCAGAGGAGATGCGCCACATGACCGCAGCGGGTCAATCCCAGGTGCTGAGAGAGAGAGAGAGAGAGAGAGAGAGAGAGGAGAGAGAGAGAGAGAGAGAGGAGGAGAGAGGGATGGGGAAAGCCCAGAGCTGTAGTGAGCGTAGAATGTGAGGAAGATGGTGGCAACATGGAAGAATCGGGCTACCGTCTCTCTGTAAAGGAACCCCATAAGCGCCCATATTTATTGACGGGCTTCCGTTGGACAATTAGCAGCCATCGTACATCGCAAACATCGCACTAATTACAAATAGGAACAGCGGACAACTTATTATAACGTCCGAACGGACGGAAACGCAGTTGATACATGCGCGACACAAAAGTATAATAGAATGTATGTACATGTATGAGGTCGACACAGGCCGCTCTCTCGCAATAGGCAAGCGTATCACCGGAATGCGCAGCTCGAAGAGTTGTTATCCACCCCGCATGTAACCAAGCCCCATCACGCGTCCGACGCTGCCGGCCCGCGAGCGATTTCCTGAATTCCTGGCGGCTTTACGTCACCACATACAAAAGAACTGATTGGACTGCCGCTAGAGGCGAAAAACAAACTAGTCACCCGCACACACAACTGCGGTTGTTGTTGGCCCGTTCGTATCTCTCTATTGGTCTGTTGGTAGATGCATGTTGCTTTGCCCTCTATAGTCTCAGGATATATAGCAACAAGGGGGCCGACATTTCCGTTGTTGCTATCATCATCATCATCATCATCATCATCATCATCATCCCAGCCCACCACCCTGCCTCATTGATTTCGAGCTGCAGCCACTCTGTGCACACAAAGTCCCCAATCTCACCTGTCCACCTTTATCTGCAAATGGAATAGTTTTATAGAGGATTAAGTACGTTGCCACAATGGTTAGTTCCTAAACGAGCTACAATTAGCACCTCTTAGTCGTTCCGTGGTTAGTCTTCAGAGGACTGACGCGTGCTTCTTCCACATACTTCGCAGAGGAATAATATATATGCTTCCCTGATGCTAACAGCAAACAATACTCGGTGGATCAAGTAGTGATCGCCACAGGTGGTGCTCTTCCCATACAAAAAAGTCCTATGGGCGTCTATGAAAAAGCTATGTCCGTCTATGGCCTTTTATGAACGTCTATAAGCACCCATACAGGTGCTTATTGACAGCTATTGAAAAATCTATGCCACTAAAGCTATAGCTTTGGAACCATACAATTGTCTAAAGCTCTCTATAGAAAAATATATCAGCCTGTATAGACAGCTATAGACAGAAATAGGAAAGGTCTATAGCTATTTGGGCCAAAATTCTATAGCCGGTCATAGGACATTTTTGTATGGGTTGTGACGGACAATAGTCGCCCTCTCCACATTCCATAAGGAGGTAACTGCTCTTAGGATGACTATATGTCCCATATGAAAACGAAAACTACCACTGTGTAGGAGTTCTTGGTCCCTTAATGTTTCCTATAACCGGGATGTAAGTTTCCTATATATCACATACGAGACAATTGAAGATATATAATACCCCTGTCAATCACGCAAGTAGAGTGCGGGCTTCGGCACATCAAGCGGCACTTGAATCTACACGATGCTCGTAGTAACTAAAGTGGCGCCAAACAACTAGCGGAATACTCGGAAAAGTAGATTAAAAAGCAAAAAAAAAAGATTAAAAACTGCTTGTTTAACGCGGTAACAGAACAAGTTTAAATGGATTCTACTTTTTTTCAAGAACGAAAACATCTAAAGTCCCTATATTATCAAACCATTACAAGCCAAGACCGGCTAATACTGGTTTCTAGCCTATCCAGAGTTCTTCTGTCAACAATAAACATGGTGACGCGCAGAGGAGGTGCATGTGATGATGATGGTGACCTCAGGCGCATGTGATCACGTTCTGTTCTTGTCTTCTTTCGCTTGTTGATACAACGAACACATAGTTAAAAAAACAATGTTGTAACAAGCAAACTAAACCGGCGCGGGCTTTTTGTTTCATACGCAAATTCTGTGCCCTTGAAATGACTGCCGGGGAGGCCTTACGCTCTGCCAGTGAAGCCTGTTTGTGAACACGCTCAAGCTGGATTGCGCCGTTCTGCGAGAGACGCTCCGTGTACACAATGTGGCTTTGCTAGAACGCACTTGTATAGAGTGACATTAATCTTAAGCTGCATGAATGTGCCTCTCTTGCCTGGACTCCACCATGGTCTGCAGTATGTACTGCCGAGGACAAAAGTGGTATACTCCACGCAGTGGGAGCCGGAGCAACGGAAAACTGTATCGTAACGCCATCTACAGGCGGCATCTGGGATCGAGACAGCCAGTGGGAGCCCTTTATTATCTGCAGGCATGTCGCTGGACTCGTTCCAATGTTTCCTGCTTCAGCTCGCCAAAATGCCGAGCGGCGCCGCAGCAGTAGCAATCTGTTGGTGGCTCTCTTTTCATTTTGTGTCTTCTTTTTTCCACGCGCGTTCGAGATATGGCTTGAAAGCCGGCTGCTGCGGATCCGCTCCGAACTTTCGCGAGCTGAAGCACGAAACATTGAAACGAGTCAAGCGACATGCTTGAAGATAATAAAGGGCTCGAAATTGGCTGTCTCGATCCCAGATGCCGCCTGTAGATGGCGTTACGATGCAGTTTTCCGTTGCTCCGGATCCCACTGCGTGGAGTATACCACTTTTGTCCCCGATAGTACATAAATAAATAAAAAATTGGCGGTGGTTTAGCACTGGTTAAACGTGGAGTGACGCGATAGCTACAGCTGGCCTAGTGGAACCTGCTCAGTTGAATGCAAAGCAGTCTTTCGCCGCTCCGTTTCGCTGGGCGTTCCTTCTTCATCTTCGTCGTACTTGACACGGCGCATGCGCACAGCTGTGGCAGCTCGGTTTCGCCGGCGCGCCGCGCCACCGGCAGCAGTAGCTGCTCCGCACCACGTGGCTGGTCACGTGACCAACCAGGTGACGAACCACATGATCAGCCACGGCGCCGCGCCGCCTGCAGCTGCTCTGCACCACGCGACAGCGTGGCGGCGCCACCACCGCCACGCTGAAGGCTCGAAATGCTACCGTAATTTAGCTATCGCTACAAAAAAAAAATAAAAACTAACTTGCGCGTTTGACACGGGTATTACTTAAAGACATCCAGCGACCATTCACTCGCTAAAATTTGCACTCACATTCCCCATATTTATTCGGCACATTTCTAGAATGAGCAACGTACAACACGCTACACGAGGACTGCGTCAAACATGTTTACATAAAAACAATAATAAACTTGGTCTGCGTACGGAATGGGACTTTCTTGCGTGGGGTAAAAGCTCAGACTTCCGGACCACCGTGCAAGCAGGTCAAAAGAACACAGCTGCCGCGTAAAATGATACCGTCCTCGTTGCTACGAGGTTTTACAACGTTCTCATAGTCTTCAGTGGTTATTAAAATGCACTGTGTATACCTCCCACGCATCTTTCAACGATGCGTCATTCCTTCTTGATTTCGAAGGGGGAAAAAGGAAAACAAGAGTGCTCCAATTTTGGCCTTCCTGGGCATAGCGATATACACTGATCCGCCGTTCGTGCAGTTCGGCCTCGTATTCATCACCGTCGAATTCGGCTATATAGAGCCACTTGTGGTCACCGAAGCTGCTCTTGCTGTATAGCAGACATCATCGGGTACGCGTGCTGCATCCAGTCTTTAATTTCGAGCTTTTCCGGTTTCCCTACCCGTCCGCTAAACACTCAGCACGCGACCGTTCTTGCTTTGTTTGGTTCAAAAATTGTTTCGGCCGAAGCCAACTGTTGCCCCGCCGCGGTGGCTCAGTGGTTAGGGCGCTCGACTACTGATCCGGAGTTCCCGAGTTCGAACCCGACCGCGGCGGCAACGTTTTTATGGAGGAAAAACGCTGAGGCGCCCGTGTGCTGTGCGATGTCAGTGCACGTTAAAGATCCCCAGGTGGTCGAAATTATTCCGGAGCCCTCCACTACGGCACCTCTTTCTTACTTTCTTCTTTCACTCCCTCCTTTATCCCTTCCCTTACGGCGCGGTTCAGGTGTCCAACGATATATGAGACAGATACTGCGCCATTTCCTTTCCCCCAGAACCAATTATTATTATTATTAAGCCAACTGAACACTCAAGATTCGGAAAGAGCTGCCGCAGGAGACAACACTCAGCTACCGCCGAAAGCGCTCTTTTCCAAGGAGACTGCAGCATGACCCTACTTTCTGCTAAAGCGCTTTCATGCCCAGACCGTATTCAGCAGTGTATAAAAGGTTCCCGTGACACAGCAGTGGTGCGGGCATTGACCTTTCTATCTTGTCTTACTATCAGTGCATGAGTGTGCTGGAAGTCAACCCATGTATACTGCACTCATTCGTGTCTTCTAGGTGCTGTAGATATGCACTGCTTTCATGCACAATCAATCAATCAATCAATCAATCAATCAATTTGCGACTGCTGACAGTCACTCATAACGCAACAAGAGGCCATAAGGAGACTAAATCCGAACACTGCACCAGACCCCCCACTCCCCCCCAACCCCACATCTGTTGAATACGGCTGCGCAAGGTGCCGCCACTGCAGAGGCGCATCTCCCTGTATGCTATATGCCGTGGGGTATCTAACGTGCAGGCCGGTACAATGGTCACTACGCCAATCCGTACGTTACATAAGCACGCCTTATTAACGCGCCCCCTGATAAACCGCCTGTTCGCGAATGCAAAGTGAAGAAGACAGGGAGGTCGCGGAAGTGATTAACCATGCGCAGACACACAGCCGGCCCCGATGTTGCAACATACTGCGCGGCAGCAACTATACAGCGACGTCGAAAAGGCCCGGCACATTTCACGCGCATGATCGGCGTTGCATAATGCGCGCATACCGTTGATTTGTCCTCGCTTGGCAACGGTTCAAGAGAAGGAGGCCGGGGCCAAATGAGCCGCGTTTGCAACGAAACGCTCAGCATCGCGTGTATGCGCAACTCCGCGAGACGCGGCATGTTAGCGGCGCCGCCGCGCACAGTCGGGTCGCGGGGTGTAATTTTGATGCCTAGATGTATAATAGTATGCGGAGCAGATTTATGACCGGGAAGGCGCGCCCGCACGATTTCTCCGCCGACGCTTTAATTCGCGCAAGAAGCCACCCTGCAGTACTACATGCGGCCGTTGCATGCTTGATGCGTGGCGAGGTGCTAATCTCGCTCATTTCCTATATCATGCGAGCAATTAACAGAGCCTGCCTTCAGTCTGTCACAACTTGGCCATGACAGTTGCTTCACGATGAGCTTCCTCAGCACGCACTGCACGGCCATCACTCATACGTTTTCGAAAGAGTGTCATCTGAATTTCAATCGCATTATGATACATCGTTCTGGCGCACGAAAAACACGGACGAAGGAAGAACAGACACACAATCGCCGGATCAACTGAAGTTTATTCACAGAAACCAGTCCTATATGTACACATGTGACCACCAGGTAACTGATACGGCATGTGGTCACAGCTAAAAGGTTGACGAGCGTCGTAGAAGGATTCGCACACATAAAAGGAGGGATGACAAGGCCCAATGTACTAGAAAGTATATCGCTAAGCGTAGACAGCTGGGCTAGTTGGTTCACAGTCGCATTATGATACATCGTTCTGGCGCACGAAAAACACGGACGAAGGAAGAACAGACACACACCGGCGATTGTGTGTCTGTTCTTCCTTCGTCCGTGTTTTTCGTGCGCCAGAACGATGTATCATAATGCGACTGTGAACCAACTAGCCCAGCTGTCTACGCTTAGCTGAATTTCAAACCGAGATCCTGAAAGCACTACTACGAGGCACCGCGCAGAGACGACGGCTCACAGTGCCACAGTGGAGGGCAGTGAATTAAAAAGTGAAAAAAGAAAACCCAGAAACTGGATAATGAACATGACAAAGACGTATCACACCGAGAACGTGCAACTGCAACTCGCAGATCAAACGCCATGGAGACAGAAACCACTTTTGAGGAAGTGCGCTAGCCGCTGGAGCAATACGTATACAGCTAAGCACAGAGCGCTGTAGGTTCAACGGACTTGTTCCGCCTACGCCGGAACAGCGCCCCTGCAAACAAAATAATAATGTAACGATGCATTCGTCGCAGGCACGCGTAAGCTCGGGGTGGCCTGACCCCCGATAAGGGCGGATATACACCCCGGGACAAGGCAGGAATAGCAACAGCTCCTCGTGCGACTTGTTCCGAGACCCTCGTTACTCGTATCTCCACCGCAATCTAATCGGCGGCGCCCCTAACACTCGAAGGCGGCAACAGCGCGCGCAGTTTGCGGCGCACAAACTTGACAAAGGCGACACACTTTCTCTGACGTTGCATCCGGGACGGAGAACCCGGACCGGAACCACTTTGTAGCCTCTCGAGGACAAGCTTGGAGAGATAAGATAGGAATAAACAAAATTAGCAGTGGGTCGAGGTAGCGGTACAAACCCACCGCTGGCTCCATAGAGATGCCTATCTCCGTTAGAGATAATCGCAATAACAACTTCTTTCGTCTTTCCGGACGCCAGAGCTGCTCTGCGCGCGATCGCGTTTACGTCATAGGGGGGGGGGTGCGATATAAACCGCTGCACAGGTGCTGACGGCCGCACCGCACGGTTGACAGATATCAGCCAGAGATAACAACCAGACAAGGCGCGCGCGGGAGGAGACCTTCGAAAGTTTCTAGCGAATGGCACAAAGACAAAAGATAGAAAAAGCTGACCGACCGAAGCGAACTGGAACACGTTCAATTTAGCTCAGTAGGTAATAAAGCTGAGTATATATACTTACTACGCAAAGTACAGGACCTTTCTTTAGCCGGGAGAACGGAATAATACCCGTATACCGGCTGGCTGTTAGATGGATGTAGGCTAGCACGCCCGCTCGAATCGCACGGCGCTAAACAATAGTCCAAAGGAGGGGAGGGGCGGGTGGTCGGGTGGCGATAGCATCTTCCCCTAGTCACGGGAGATGACCGAGCATACGTATATATACAGCACCGAGCGGCGGCGACAAAGCATGCATACTATTCTCCCGCCCTTTTAGATTTGAGAGATAAGAGCCCTTATCGCACGCGAAATGCGTAATGAAAGCGAAGGTCTGTCCGCACGCCCATATATTTACATACACGCACGTAACATGTTTACGAGTCGGGCGTGACGCAATTGCTGGCGTTATACAGGCCAGTTATCTAACTTGAGAAATCAAGAGAGATGCGTTATATATGCAACCCCGATCCCCATCGACTACGACAAGGTTGCACCGCGGGCTAACCTTGGTGGCTTGTTTACCGATGGAACGCGAGATCGCGGGCGCGACGCGTGCGCGCGACCTGGGCTTTATTTAAACGCCGACCAAAGCGCAACGATTCGCGGACGCTCACCTCCCCGTGCGTAGGTCGTTACGTAAGAGCGCGATAAAAAACGCGCGCCCGCAGAAAAAAGAAAAAAAGCACTTTTCCATGAGCGATCTTCATCAGGATTCCGCGGGTAAAAAAAAAAAAAGTGACGTCAAATCAGAAGCACTAGAAAAAGCAGCATTTTTTTTTCTTCGCAGGGACCCGGCGTCAAAATTATTCCGAAGCCCTCTGCGCAGCGTTTCTAATGGTGTTTAATTACTTTCGCGCGCAAATGGACGAAAACATGCCTGCCAGTTCTATTTTGTCGCCTCGCATAGGAACGCGTGGCATTTGCAGCCTCGTGGTAAAAGCTCGGTCGCTAATGGCCTGCACGTGGGAAGCGGTGACCGCCGGCCGGCATCATTCCGAACATTGCTTCATGCCACGCGGCAGAGGTTGGTGAGAAGTACGCAGGCAACCAAACTTGTATTTTTCTCATCTCTAGAGGCTAAAAAATAAAAAAAAAACAGATTGACGGAAAAAGCTGTCACCAGTCTCCCAGATATCACCACCAACATGATCATTATCAAATAGATTTAGTATAGCGCAATTCGCGCCTCTACCGCGGATAGCGCTGCGCTAAATCTCTCTATTATTATGGTTATTACCATCTAGCGGGTTTCTTTCCAAGGAACTAAGACACCGTTATGCATCGGCGAATGGTGCACGTAAACCCAGCAAAGTTGCTTTCACATACAGTAATTTTGTCAACGCTGATTTGCGCATCTCCAATACAGAGGAAAATAGAACCAACCGAGTGTGACGATTACTTCTATAGTGACACCGATACTGGCTGGCGCCAGAGTCGCCGTACATCGAATTTTAGATCTCCGCATGATCTTTTTTTTTTTTTGTCAGAGGTAAAGACTTTGCGCATACTCTTCCTCAAAACACACTGCGGTAAACGGAGAAAGCTTGCAAAGCCTCCTTACTCCAGTACAAAAGCCATTCACGCTCTCCAGATTACGCGAATTTATTCCGGCAAGGAGCAGCCATTCCTGCACAGTAGTCTGCATTGCCCTTTACACAACACTTGCGCTCTCCGACCAAAAGGCCTCGGACAATTTTTCCTATCTTCATGCCTCTTTAACTGCTTGACTCCTGTTTGCGTGACATCACGCGCTTCCTTCTATCAAGCGCCATCTTGTGGCGGCCACAGGTACCGCAGTACACGCGGGCAATGTCCTTCCGCCGGTTTGGCGATACCTTCGGCCGCCAGGAGGGCCAGCTCATGCAAGCCTCATCCAGCGCGAGACACGCTCCCGCGCTTAAGGCCGCGGTGTACAACTAACCACGCCAAATAATAATAATAATAATAATTGGTTTTTTGGGGAAAGGAAATGGCGCAGTATCTGTCTCATATATCGTTGGACACACGAACCGCGCCGTAAGGGAAGGGATAAAGGAGGGAGTGAAAGAACAAAGGGAGAAGTAGGTGCCGTAGTGGAGGGCTCCGGAATAATTTCGACCACCTGGGGATCTTTAACGTGCACTGACATCGCGCAGCACACGGGCGCCTTAGCGTTTTTCCTCCATAAAAACGCAGCCGCCGCGGTCGCACGCCAAATCACCACACTGCTCAATTGCTACTGTTTCAGACACAAGGTGGTTGCCGTTCAAGATGAAAAAGAAAACAAAGATCTGATGTCCCGCATGAAAATAGCCTACTCGACTTTCTATGGGGAACCTGCGCCGCCAAGATGGCACTGCGATAGTTCCATTCGGTGACTCAAAACTGCTTTTGTCAGCCGCTTGGGCCGCTGCAAACGCGAGAACTCATTCTGCGCGATTAGATACCCGCGTTTGGCTGACAGCATTCATTGCCTAGCTTCTCTCGGCGTAGCCCAGATAGCTGACGCACGGCACGTGCGCCTTCGACAGAGCGCGGAGGCTTGCGCCAATAAGCGCCTGAAGGTGGCGCGGAAAAGTACTGAGAGTACTACCCAAAACTGCTTGTTCTTGTCGCTAGGCAGTGTGTTATGGCGCTGCAATCGGCACCGCAAACTTCAGCGCAAGTTCCCCATAGCGCACCGCCAGCCCAAATTACGGCAAGTGTTCAGAAAAAAAAGAACGTGCGACCAGAGCTCCTTTGGCATATATAGTTACCATCCGTGGCCATCTCGCGGAGGCTTACAGACACTGAAGACCCCGGTGATCTGGACAGCCACTTGTGGCACCTAGCACACCACTGAGCCATCGGGGCAACCTTCGTCCCTCCACTTTCTTTTTGAGCAACGCTCAATAGTTCGCCTCAACGCCGGATGGTGGCGTGACAATCCCATAATCTGGTTTTAGCCGAACCAAAGCACCAGACTTTGTTACATGGAGTATTCCACTACATCCTCATGGGAAGCTGCTCTGTTCAGCTCTAGCCTGAGCAGGCAGCGACGGCTGACCGCGGGCCCGTATGATAGCAGAAGCTGAGAACCACTCCCCCAATCATACCCCCCCCCCCTCTCAACCCCACTAAAACAAAGTTTACCAACAGCCACCACCACCACCACAGAGCGTTTTCCAACCGTCAAAATCAGAGTTCTGACGCAGAACGGAGACGGCAACGGCCTCCACCCCGGAGACAGTCTCATTACGGCTATCGCGCTGTAAAATGCCGGGGAAGGAGAACGACATCCGCGACGATAGCGTGGGAAACAAAACAAAAAAAGAAAGAAAAGGGGGAAAAGCGAGAGCGGCAAGGCGATCCGTTCCGGCGCACAACGGCCACTGACGCACGCAGTGGTAACGCGAGCCGAGCATGTCAGCGCGACGTCCCGTCTTCCGCGCTCGTCGACGTCTTTCGACGTCCCGTCACGGGAACACGAAACGCCGAAGCGCGTACACTTCGTCCTCGCTCGCTCGCCCTGGCCGTTGGCTGCTGCCGAGTGACGGGCAGATCGTCAGATGGCAACTCCGGCCCTGTGAGCGCGACTCTGGGTCCCGGGTTATTAAAGGTGCACTAAAGAGGAATCTGAACTAGCCTTTTTACCGCTGGAACTCTGTCTACACGTTCCGGGCATTCTTAGAAACTTCGAATTATTGTCCTGTGCGGGCCATTGCCCTAATTAAATCGGATTAAACGTCCCGGCTCCCGCCTTTTTTTTTTAACTCAACGCGGTAGGTGGGAGGAGTCAACCAACGCGTCAGCCAGTCCCGTGGCGGCTTGCCGCTCTGCCATCGGCGGAGTGATACGTAAATCAAGAGATCCACGTGTATTTTTATTTCGTGGGCCTAATTTGCGGCTATATTGTCTGTGACTGAAACTGTTTATTCACAGAAACCTAAAAAAAACAAAATAAAAGCGAAAGCGAAGCCGCCACTGGACTGGCTGAAAGGCACTCCGCGCGTTGGTTGACTCCGCCTACCTACCGCGTTCAGTTCAACAAGAGGCGGGAGTCGGGACGTTTAATCCGATTTAATTAGGGCAATCGGCTGCACAGGACAAAATTCGAAGTTTCTAAGAATGCCCGGAACGTGTAGATAGAGTTCCCGCGGTAAAAAGACGAGTTCGGATTCCTCTTTAGTCCACCTTTAATGCGTAAGCATTGTATGTAGGCGGTTTCGGCGTGGACTACATAATCTCGGTCCTCATAACGGAGTACCTAGTTGGTATATCGGAAAAAGAATGGTATCATCGTACAGAGCATCGAAAGAGGATGTGCAAGTGAGAAAATGGTTAAGGTGGGTTAATTAGGTAATTAATTAAAGCCAAAAATGTCCATTAAGTGGGGCGGGCAGAAGCAAAAGTGGCGCCAAATTTGAGAACACCGGAAGTGTGGACGGAGCGAAGCGTGGCGCCAAATTTGAAAACGAAGCGTAGTGCCAAGTTTGAAAACTCAAAATGGGCAATGATGGAACTTGAATACATTAGGCAAAGAGGGGCGAGGAGGCGTTAGTGCTAATGCATTCCTCCAATGCGGGTTACCGCAGTGACCTCAAATTTTTTACACCGCTACGACCGGCGTAAATGGCGTGCAACATTAGGAGTAGCAGCTTACCCATATCCCCCTGAAAAGGACGGGACACGTGCAAACAGAACCCTCATGCCAGAGTAATCACCCGTGGCGCTGGAGCCTGGTGGCTAACAAAAGAGTGTTACAGGCTTACAAGCATGCAAGGGAAGGGAAAAGAGGTGCTCTTTATGGTGTACTTGACGGAAGCCAACAGCCACCGGAACCAAGGAGCATAGGAGGTGTCTTTTTTTAATTTGTACTTTTTAATCAATGGGAGATTAATAAAAGCAGAAAAGCAATCACATGCTACCGATGGCGATCGAACCCACGACCTCAAAATTTCGGGTCCGGTGCTCTATCAACCGTCTTGTAAGCGTATGGGATAGCGCGATCTGCTACCGTGATCCGCTTCCCCGACGCACCACTGCGCACGCGCAGAACGCCATGGTGGCGCCAGATGGCGCCACGTCCCGGTCAGCAGCGTGCGCGCCTGCCGCGTCGGGACCAATCAGCGCGTACGCAGTGGTGCCCCGCGGTAGCGGATCACGGTAGCGGATCGCGCTATTCTATAGCTCTCTAAAAATTCGCTTGAGCTCCGATTTGTACGTGTATGATGAAACAGCGGTTCCTCTTGCCCACGCAGACAAGGACATTGTCTTTAAATAAGCCTCGCTTTAACCAAGCCGTACGAAAGTACCTGCGTGGCGTAGCGGTAGCGTGTCTGACTGGTAACCCGAGGGCCATGGGTTTCCGATGCGCCGCTCGTGTGGCTGGCGCCATCTATGGGAGCTTCTTGTAATCGACTAGTTCTAGCTTTTCCATCACGCCGACGGCAACGCCGACACCGTCGTTTCTGCCACACGGGGCCTTTACGCGTTCGGATAAAAAAGCTAGAAATCGGCCACATACAGCGAAGGAAAGAAAAAAAAATGAGAAGCGATCAATTCCACCGATGCGAAGGAAATGCGAGAGCAGTTTTCTTTCACTTGCCAATCTATTCACATTCTCATTCTATTCTTTTCCCAATTCTATTCGTAACCGCTTCTTTTAATCATTTTTGGTTAGTCATTAGTAGCGATTTTCATTTCTGCTGCGTCGTTATCAGTTCGGCCCGTTTCTCCCAATTCTATTTGAAATCGCTTCTTTTAATCATTTTTGGTTAGTCATTAGTAGCGATTTTCATTTTTGCTGCGTCGTTATTAGTTCGGCTTGTTTCCCTCCTCTCTCATGCAAGTGGATTTCCCTCTCCCCACCTGCCACCTTCCAACCAAGGCAGATGGAGAGAGGGAAATCCCACCAAACATCACCTGCCACCTCCCACGTTTGGCAGGCGGAGAATTCACATAGGCGCCGATGCCGAATAGTTTTCGCCTTCGTGTACCCTCTTGATGGCGTCGCATTAGAATGGTAGGTGTAGCATTGGAGTACAGAGACCATTGTGGATGCGGGATGAAACGCGAGCGTAGAATATTGGTACTATTTATTTATTCCTTTCATACAATTATCGGCGGCCAACAGAACAGAGGCGCAGGCAAAGGACACAGGAAAAGTAGGAAATTAATATCCATTCATAATAAAACTAGGGCAGCGGATTCCCTGAGAAGTTCACAATAACAGAACAAAAGCAGCGACCTGGGGAGAAATCAGGAACGCTGACAGCAGGTAATTCCAGGGCGTACGCTCACTTTTGATCGAAAGAAATGCGGAATAGTATTCCAACAGGAAAAAGAGACAGGCAAGGCGAAGGAACACACTGGATACTGACGGATTAGACTGAAAGAGTGGATACTGAGAGGAGAAAAAAGTTGATCGGGGACGGCCGAGATGTAGATGGTATGGCGGGCTCAGGAAATTTACTGCAGTCAGGAGGCCGTGTGTGCGGTAACAGCCGGAATGACTGGAGGTCGTTCGGAGAGGCCTTTGTCCGGAAGCGTGTGCCCTGCAGGCCTCCTGTCCTTATGTGATTTGCTTGACCACTGCATCAGCCATGGCCAAGTTACACGAGCGAATTTCCCAAGCTTGTGCTCTTTCTCACTTGTTCACTGTCCCTTAATGTCAAAAATCCCTGGCTGAATACCGCAAAGTGCGATGTTTTCAGACGTTCCTTTAGCGCCTTGTATACCAGTAATGAGGTCTGCCGCCGCTGCCTGCATAGTATGAACCCACACAGGGTGTTGCGACCACATTGTGAATTTACATCCTTTACAGCCGCATCCCCCTAGGGCAGCTTAAGTTAAGCTATTGCATCTCTCCTCGAGCTGCATTTGGAAGCGCGCGCAGCCACTCGGTCGAGGCTGCGCGGCCACGAAGCCACCCGACCTCCTCACCATCGGCAGAGTTCTCGATCGGACCACCTGCGCCGGTGGTGAACGAAGTCCCCTGCGACGCTTCCGCGCCGCGCGACAAGGTGACCGTGGACAGACACGCGCGCGAACTTTGTTCGCAGCCACGTGCTGCTACATGTAGCGCCGCTCCCGCGAGCGTCACGCCGGTAAATCACGCGGTGGAACGAATTAAAGGAGAGCCGAACAAGCGGCGCGACGCTGTCCCTCGCGGGCGGACGCTCGACTTTTCCGCTTCAGCGAGTGGCGCAGAGGACGCGTGCGCAGCAGCCACTTGGAAAGGCCTCGTTGGTCGTAAGCCACTTGTGCAGCTGCCTAACACGACACTATAACGACTGTCTCGAAGAAACAAATCCGTTTAGTTTAGTTTATGAGGGTTTGACGTCCCAAGGCGACTCAGGCTATGAGGGACGCCGTAGTGGAGGGCTAAGGAAATTTCGACCACCAGGGGTTCTGTAACGTGCAACTGACATTGCACAGTACGCGGCCCTCTGGAATTGCGCCTCCATCGAAATTCGACCGCCGCGACCGGGATCGAACCCGCGTGTTTCGAGTCAGCAGCCGAGCGTCATAGCCACTGAGCCTCCGCGGTGGCCGAAGGACAATAAGCTAGCGAGTAACCTCCGGGAGCCGACTATACGAGGAGTCAACAGGCTGAACAGAGCGGGGATTGAGATGAAACGCGCCGGTGTGCCTTCGTTGGCAGAATACAAATGAATGAATGAATGAATGAATGAATGAATGAATGAATGAATGAATGAATGAATGAATGAATGAGTTGTGTTGGGTTTAATGGCGCATGAGCAACTAAGGCTATCATGCCCTAAGCTCAAGGTATAAGAAATTGTTTTCTGAAGATTTTTACAAAGATAAAAAAATGACGATGCAGAACCCTTAAAAAGTTATTTCCTTATACCTAGTACTGAGAGCACAACAGTACTGATAAATGGCTAAAATTAAATGTTTCAAAGGAGGTCGGGTAACCTCACCAGCCGTCCTCGGCTGTGCAAGGAAAGACTGGAGGGCCCCCAACCAATCAAATACAAAATCTCAGCCCTTTTCTCGGGAATGAATGAATGAATGAATGAATGAATGAATGAATGAATGAATGAATGAATGAATGAATGAAGACCAAGCCATGAGAAAGCGACGAACGCAGTGCATGAGTGCGTCTGTGACGAGATGAGAGAGTGATCGAGTGACTGAACGAAGGCTGCTGACGGGGCTGCCAACTAAGAGTTTTCAAGTGACGTCAGGGGGCGCCATCTTTGGGAACTGAAGATAGCTTTCACGCTGTAGGCGGGAACCGGTTGGAGATAAGCAGATTAGGAAAACGCCCAGGTTTTCGACTCGCACTCTGGTCTCTAGTATGGCGACCGCTATGACAGGCAGTGAAGGCTAAGCATAAGGGATACTGCACGACTGCATGCGCTAGTAAGCAAGTGAAGCAGTGAAATTCCCCAAGAGAACTAGAGATCGACCTACCCAATAATCGTGCAATTGAGTGAGCCTATGCCCAGCTTTCATGGTCAACTAGTGTCATCTGTTGGCCGCGGTAGCGGACAGCGCTTAGCTCAACGGGGATATCTTAAACTTGTAAATTTCAGAAATTGCACAGTCCCCGCCGCGGTGGCTCAGTGGTTAGGGCGCTCGACTACTGACCCGGAGTTCCCGGGTTCTAACCCGACCACGGCGGCTTTGTTTTTATGGAGGAAAAACGCTAAGGCGCCCGTGTGCTGTGCGATGTCAGTGCACGTTAAAGATCCCCAGGTGGTCGAAATTATTCCGGAGCCCTCCACTACGGCACCTCTCTCTTCCTTTCTTCTTTCACTCCCTCATTTACCCTTTCCTTACGACGCGGTTCAGGTGTCCAACGATATATGAGACAGATACTGCGCCATTTCCTTTCCCCCCAAAACCAATTATTATTATTATTATTATTATTATTATTATTATTATTATTCCAAGAAATTCTGCGGAACATCGTAGCTATCATGGCTAGCTGACTCTTCCTACTCACTGCAAAATCAGACATATAAGCAATGTTCTAGCGCTCACACCATTTATACCACGTGTACCAAGAGCTGAGGTCGCATGATCGATGCTTGTACGCCTCATGTAGCTGGCCAGCGGCCCTCTGACGCGTTTTTTTGTCGTACGCGCGATAATCGGGGCAGGAGAAAAACGCCCCATGTAGCCCCCGCTTAGACCGCGGACTCGCAACTCCCCGTCTCTCGAAGCCTGCGTGCCGGGGGCGGGGAGCAACGTCTTTTCTGGTGGAAATAAAAGTTCTTCAATCAAATCTGTTTCCGACGACCATAGAAAATAAATGGGATGCACCGAACATTCGAAATTCCAGCTGCGATTTTGAGTGTTCAGCGCCACGTGGCTCGTAGCGGTAGTGGTTGCAAGCTAGAAGCGTTTGTCGAGATTTTCTGGGCCCGCTAAAGTGTAAGTGATGTAGACAGTGCGAATGATTAATGCAGCAACAAGCGAACCAGTAATCGAATAAGCGGTTAAACCAGCGAGTTAGCAACAAGGGACAGAAGCAACAAGGAGCACCCAGCATATATATCGCGCCACTGCCAACTGATGTGGCCTATGCGCTGGTCCACTGGCCCCGTGCCGCCTTTGCTCAATGTAACCAGGCTGCCCTTACCGCTTCTCATGCTACCGGGAGTCTTATTATCATCCAGAGGAAGTTAGCGATGGCGCGTGCTTGCGTCACGCAGGTTATCCGCCAAGCCGACGATGGTTATACAGATAGAGCGTCTTTAACCGCCCGCTTTAACCGCGGTCACAGCAGCCTGGTTAACTTTTGGCAGAGACGCGAGCAAGAATACTAGGAATGGCACTCTTGAGCAACAATGAATGTCCGGGAAAGGAAGACGCTGGAAAACGGACCAAGATTTGAATAAGCGCTATTAGCATATCCCTCCGCAAATAAATTAGGTTCAAGCCGCACCACACATCGAGGAGAGCAAAGGGCGAAATTTGCACGTGCACCATGTTCTCAGTTCGCTGCCTTTGCTTCGTGACCCTCTTTGCTTGCTATATGGACGAGAGCGCACAGCGCGTGCCGCCGTGGTACGGGTGGCGCAATGCCTTCGCTATGACGTCAGCGGCGGCGCTAAGCGAACCACGCCCTCCACCGCGTGGTGGACTCGGACGCACCACCAGAACCACGCGCCGTTATACTTGGCGCACCGGTCGACGCGGAGATGGCTTCGTCGCGCACATTTGCAAGTCTGAGCAGCCTGCGCGTGCACGGCCTCGGTCACCGTGCGGAGGAGGCGCCAGCAAAGTGTTTCGCTCCAGGTGGACACACGAACCGAGAGGGAGAGGGTGAGGGGGAGAAAGAGATGGGCAGGTACACACCTTCTCGCCTTCAGTGGTCGTGGGTGTTACGTAGGCGCATGCATATGCAACCTCTGAAGTATCAGTCACGGCTGCTTTTAACCATAACGTATTCTATGTGACTTCCGGTTCCATATGGAATGCAAACTGCGTAGTGAGTGAGTAAGCGCGTAGTGAGCGAGTGTAGTGAGTGAGTGAGTGAGTGAGTGAGTGAGTGAGTGAGTGAGTGAGTGAGTGAGTGAGTGAGTGAGTGAGTGAGTGAGTGAGTGAGTGAGTGAGTGAGTGAGTGAGTGAGTGAGAGGCTCGGATGTTGTCGGGAGAACCAGGGCACCTGCCATCCCAGAAATATGCCTCGCAGTGTTCGCTTCGTCACTTTCCTCAAGCTATGGGAGTGAACGAGAGTGGGAGCTTCCCCCAGTTTAGACGCCACTGTTAACTGTCATCCCCGCTCAAGCATGACATTTATCGCTGATCTCGCATCACTATCGCTTATTGAGAACCGTGGGTACGTGCATGTGTTGAATTTCGCCGCGGGCGAATAAGGTAGAAAAGAACGCCCACAAAACAACAAAATGCAAACTAGAAGGAACGTCGCCGTGCACAGAACCAACGACTTAGCGATAATTTTATTTATTTAACTACTGTTTGATTGATTAATTGATCTTTCGATCGATCGATGGTCCTTCTAGAGCCGACAGATTGAGAGTCGCATCTCTACTGGCCAGAGGATGAGATCAAGTATTGTGAGGGAAGATGTTGAACCAATACGTTGCGTTCTTCCGGAACAGCGCATCCAAGAGGCCATTGTCCAACTCGAGAGCGTATAGGCTCGGGTTGGACGGCAGCCTCTTGGGCGTATTCCAGAAAGGCAGCCCAGAGTGTGCACCGTTGGAGATATAGAGACAGAGAGATAGAAAAGCACTTTATTTGGTGCCAAACTAAGTGCCTAGCAACTCTGTCGCAACAGGGCTTACAGCATTCAGCACAAACGACCGCGGTTGCATCTGTTGCGGCCTCGATAGCAGCGCTCATGGTGCGAGAACTCAGCAGTGAGAATCAGGCTTGCACTGGACGTTGTGGCGGCGACGGGTCATCGCTCTCCTGTTGCCAGCAGTCTGGACCCCAAATGGCAGGTTTGGACGAATTCGTGGTGGCATTCGTTAGCTTATTCGTGTACAACCACGCGAAATCGAAGGCCGCGAGACAACCAAGGCCTATGCGCTACCTCCCTCCCTCTCCCTCCTCCCTCTCTCTCTCTCTCTCTCTCAAGCTTCCTGCCTCGTTTCCAGGCACTTGATCGCCATCATGATGTGTATGTTGCTGCTTTAACAGTACTAACAAAGAGGGGGGGATTCATAGGAGACACCCAATTCCATTATGTGCTGACAATGCGACAGCATTCGAAACAGCTGACGGCCTTACCGCGGCAGTGACGTCACGTCCATCCAGCCAATGGGCGAATTTTATGACCGAGGACGCGTTTTGGCACTACGGGGCTTCTAATGTTAAAAATACGTTTAGCGTGTTTGTGGAAACAGCCAGGGGGCAGGCAGCATGTGACGTGACAGCGTCGGCGAAACAACGTATACACACAGGGAAACGAATTATCAATGAAGAAATCACGAGATCGAAAAGGGGGAAAAAAAAAAGAAAGCTGAGATGTCCGTCTCCTTCCTCCTTGGCGCGCAGCGCAGGGAAGAAAAAAAAAGTTCGACCAGTTCATAATTGTCGCTAGAGGCCCGTCATAAATCAAAACAGCCGGCACCCTTCCCCCTCCTCAACGACTCGTGCCGGGGAAGGGGGGGGGGGGGGGGAGCTGTCACACGTCGCTGCTCTAGCCACGCCGACCATCGCGCAATGTTACATGCCGTCGCGTGATCTTCCTGCGCTTGCTGTCAACGCTCGCTTGCGCCCCTCCCCTGGACACACAGTTGTTGCTGAGTAGTATGCGGAAAACCACTGATGTACTCCTGCAACCATAGCTCAGAGGGCGGTGACCTGTCAACGATTCGCTGCGCGTGCCAATGGATGCAAGGGATGTACTATCTTAACGACAGTTACCGGGAACATGACACCGCGTGACCTCGCGCACTATCAGTGCTATCTAGTGGGGCCGCGATAGGAACTATCTCATTGCTCGTTAGTAAGCGTCGTGTTCCTTTCTCTTGTCGTAACCCTTCACGCAGTTTACCATTTTCGTTCAGAATGAACAAACTAGCCCGACAAATCTTATTGTATCGCATATGCGCAGTGCATTTCTGTGCGGCCACGTTAGAAAGCGCTGATAGTATACGCAGGCCACTCACTCCTACGTTTCCACTAACCGTGATGAAGTTAGTACGGTAGTGCTCCACCTAACCTGAAATGACCAAGCCGAGAAATGTGCCTTAGTCGCGCCTTGATGTGTCGTTCCTACGAACCGCTTGACCGCTTTCTACTGTGGTAAAAATGTTTACTGCGCTATGTTTTCGGAAACGTGCCTCACAAGCGCTGTCACCGAAAGGGACATTCCACTGGAAAGCAGACGCAGGCATCACTCTCGAGGCGGCGTTCTTCTATTTGTTGCTTCACGTTCTAGTTGCTGCCAGCGGTAGTTCTTGGGCGTCGCTCGTTAATTGCACGGTCTACTTACAGGTGCCCATAGATGTTTTCCAAACAAATAATCATCTTCAGTCCGACTGCGTCCCCTGCAGATCAAAGTCCTCCACCGACCTCCAGTTAACCCTATCCTGTGCCAGCTGCGGCCACCTTATTCCTGCGACCTTCGTACTCTCTGAACGAGTAAGCAACAACAAAAAAATTGCCGAGTGTTTACGCTTTTCAACGCAACGCGCTAAACTCAGCGAAAACTGTCATCATGCAGTTTCCCGTAGCTAACGCCTGCGACTTAAAGACTTTGAGGCGACCTGGGCTACCACAATACCCCAACGGGGACCCGGTCACGTACCTGCAGGTGCTGGTCATGTAATGACACGTGATCTAACGTGGCGGTCACGTGACTAGATGATGACGGTGCACGTTTTGAGTCCGCTGGGGTGGGCTCCGTATAAGAACTTTCGCTGTGAAAAAAGCCTGGTCACGATGATGCGTGGAGGAACAGTCTCGCTGTGAAGGTGCACTGTGCATGTCGCGTCCCGGAAACATTTGTGGCCGCCTGTATGTGCACACAAGCCTTTCCTTTACGGAGCGCGCGGATAGCATGCAATATCCACGGACGCAAATCAACACAGTGAAATATATAGTGAGCGTAGTGGAAGACCCCGGATTATGTAGACGCCTTGGCTTTCTCAATCTGCCCCGAAACTTTAGTGCTACACGCGGGTATTTTTAAGTTTCGCATCCACCGGAGGACGGTTGTAGGCAGACCGTGCACAGTCGCTCTAAGATATATGTACACATCATCGTCCGCCAGGTTCCATGCATTGCAAAACAAAAAATGCTTGTACCTTACTGACAATCAGTTGAACATGCCCTGCTCCAGCCTTTGCCAGTTTAGCCCCGCAAATCAACTACTACCGCTCCTCTAGTAGAATTCTTGCCGTATATGGGCTGTATTTCCTTCACTCTGGTGTCCACTCTTGCAATCTGAGATATCATCGGTCGTCTCTTTAGCGGATTACGTGTCCAGCTCAAATACACTTCCTCCTCCGGATTTCGGCTAGGGTATCGTTAAGTCCCGCTTTCATTTAATCAAGAAAATGCATTTTACAGCGACAGCCGTTACTGGGACCCCACCACGAGTGGCCGTGTAGCTGAAGCCCATGGTCGTAGCTGCTGTAGTTATCGTAGAAATAAGCGACCCAAGAGAAGCCAAGCCAACAGCCAATCCAAAAGAGAGGAGAAGGGTAGAAATAAGAGGGAAAGAAGGAAAGCGACACGGAAAGAAGACAAGAACACACAAGCCAAGCGAACCGGACGGCTCTCACGGAATGTTTTAATTAAGCCGCAGCCTATAGTTCAGCGAGCCGTTCCTTTCTGTAAACTCGTCACGATACTTAGCATCGCGAGAGGACGTTTAGACAATAAAACGTGGATCTCCCTAAAGATGCTTCGTACAAAACCGCAATGACACCCAAGTCCTCTTTTATAACTGCAATTCAGTAGATATGTCGTATCTCTTGGCCACGCAGACCTAGCCAACAAAGTCCGACCGGCTACCGTTATACTCGGGTAATTGCGGCACATTTCGTTTTACGATACGACTTCTCTCTCTGTCGCCTTTATGGGCGCGCTTCTCGGCGGTGACGTCAATTAGTAGGTCGCAGCTGCGAGCGCTTATGCGACCTGGCGCGGTCAAAGCTTGGACGGATCGCATGCCACTGCGCCGGAAATAGGCCTTCTAAACGGATTCGGGCACCGAAAGAGTGACGAGGTCGTGTCAGAGGGAGAGAGTGTCCGGGAAAGGGCGACAGCGAAATGCGTGCGCAGATGGAAGAAGCATGTGGTCTGCATCACATGTGAAAGCGAAGCCGACCCGGACAGCTGCGGAGACTCGTCGTGCCTTCGAAGAGACACGCGGGTCACGATGAGATATGATGAAAAGAACAGAAAACGAATAAATAGTGAAAGAAACGAAACACAGATGACGCTGCTGGCCTACTTTCTCAGAGACGCTTCGCCTTGCAACTGCTCTATCAGCTGCTGTCCACTGCCACTGGCTCCATCTGCGCGTCAGCATTTTAACGACGAGGCACGCGCCGCAAAATGCGATCGAGTGTGCACTGTCTCTCCTTATCCGATGATCCGATGCGGAGCTGTCAGAGGCAAGAGATGCAGCGCCACCAACCGCGAGGTGCACGCAACACATTTTCAATAGCCAGGCCTCCTCCCTTACAAAAATGGTCTATAGAGAGCCTATAGACTTCTTATAGTCTCTATTGCGTTCCTATAGATATTTCCTTTTGTCTATTCATAGTCTATAGACTGTCTATAAACAAAAGTCTAATAAAAGTGTATGGCTATAAATCTATAGATTGTCTATAGACTGTATATAGGATTTGTATTGCCTATAGACTGCTCTCTAAGGTTTTTCGATAGAGAGTCTATAGGCTTTATAAAGTGATGTCAATGAACAGTCTATAGACTGTATAAAGAAATTTTTGTAAAAACTCGACCCAGCTATTCATCACGCATCACTTTCCCACTACAGTTGAGCCTCGTTATAATGAAGTCGAAGTGGCCTAGCGATTACTTCGTTATAACCGTAGCTTCGTTATAGCCCGCGTTAACCGAGCTTCCAAGGGGAATCATCATTCCTTCGTTATATCCAATAATTCTTTATAAACCGTATCATTATAACGAGGTTCGACTGTACATTCAAAGTGACACTGAGGGGAGCTCCATCCAATTGTTTGTTCTCAGTGAAAGTTTACTCTCTGGATCGCGATGTCTACACCGAAAGGGACCGGTTTCCACCCTTTTCAAGTGAATGGCGCTGTAGGGTAGCGATCGGCGCCCCAAAAAATACGAGTCGAAGCACGCATTTTGTTCGCTAATTAAATCAGCCTGCGATGGTGACACCTGTATTCTTTTTTTAGCACTTTTCTAGGATGTATTACAGCTCAGTTCTCGCTGAGAATGGTCTGTGATTATACTGTGTTATACTGTTAATATCGATCCCGGTCATTTTTCAGCAGTGGTGAAGTCGGATGTATGCCGATTCTTCAGCACCGTCTATTCGCCAACAAGCCAGTGTTGGCTTTGGCAAGACTGGTCATTTTTCTTTTCTGAACAGTTTTTTTCTGAAAATAAGTTTATTATTATTATTATTATTATTATTATTATTATTATTATTATTATTATTATTATTATTATTAAATTCAGAATCGGCTAGTCGGATACAAGCACGCGTGGCTTCGCGTTCCGGAAGTGACGCAAGGCTGGTGCTTCACCTCCATGCATCTTTCAATCCCTCGATCACGCTGCTACTCTCTTCTACACTGCTTGCATACCTGGCTCCTGTTTCCTGAGAATAACGCGCACAACGAACAAGTACAGTCGTGAGCAGTATGAGACGGAACAAAGTTTCAACATTCATTCATTTATTGATTATTCCATAATTATGCGCGGCAAACACAGGCTTTTTTTTTGTGTTTTCAAATTAGTTTTCCCCTCAGCGTATAATATCCGAAAGTCATTCTCCAATTTAGTTCAGAAATAACGGCAGTATTTTCAATTTTGTTCAAAACGTTTGTTGCCTCTCGTATTGCTCCCGACTGTATACGTGGCTTGAAATCGGCGGCCGACTGAACGGCCCCGCGTTGGGCTCGACGATAAGAGGAAAGCTCGCACCGAACGCGAGGAGTCGCGCACCCGACGATGTATACCACGCCGAATACGAGGAAGAAAAATAAGGCGACGCGGCTGCCTGAGCTACGCGACGCGTAGCACCGGCAGCTGCCCCCCCCCCCCCCCCAAATTGTTTGCGCGTCCGTCGACATAGTCGCCATTTGCGGCCCGCATATAGCCCGCCGCGTTTGTAAACAAGGTGAATAACGACGGCACTGGAACGCGAGGTAGCGAACCGCCGCTAATGGCTCCCGACGAGCATCGCGTGACAATATAGACAGGTTATGCACGGGACATTGCAAACGCACACCCGTACGCGCGCCATTTAGCACGCGCCCCGTTTTCCTGCAGGCTGTTTTTGTACCCTACGCCGCTCCTTTTTTTTTCGGGTGGTATTCCCGCAGCCACCGATCACCGATACACAATCGCTCGAGAACCACGCGAGCGGGAACGCAGCAGGGCCGACGGATGAACGCTGAATGTCGTCCGACTATTTCCGCGCCGCCCGTCGTTTAGTAGACTCCGTCCCAGTAGTTCCTCGCAGCAGTACCGAAGCTGCGATGAGTGCGCAGGCAACGTTCTGACGCTGCAGAATGTAGTGCCAGTATAAAATAATAATAATAATAATAATAATAATAATAATAATAATAATAATAATAATAATAATAATAATAATAATAATTGGTTTTGGGGGGGAAAGGAAATGGCGCAGTATCTGTCTCATATATCGTTGGACACCCGAACCGCGCCGTAAGGGAAGGGATAAAGGAGGGAGTGAAAGAAGAAAGGAAGAAAGAGGTGCCGTAGTGGAGGGCTCCGGCATAATTTCGACCACCTGGGGATCTTTAACGTGCGCTGACATCGCACAGCACACGGGCGCCTTAGCGTTTTTCCTCCATAAAGACGCAGCCGCCGCGGTCGGGTTCGAGCCCGGGAACTCCGGATCAGTAGTCGAGCGCCCTAACCACTGAGCCACCGCGGCGGGCCCAGTATAAAATAGGCATACGGGCATATGGGACGGCATGCTTTAAGATTCGCGTGCGCCAAACGCTTTTTAATATCGAGCCTTAACGTACTGTTGGGTGCCCTAAACCCCCTTTTCCAAAATGGCTTGAAGATGTAATGAAAACGGCGCGACGTTCCAACAAGGACGAAAGTAGAACGCACAGGACGGGCCCAGCGCCACTCGGACCTGAGTGTTTTGCATACGGAGCCTGGTATGTCCCGAAGAAGCCTCCAAAACGCCGAAGACAGACTGTACTTCCAATGGCGCCAGTTTTCTTCTCAAGCAATACGACACCACTCGAGACTGACAGGTTGAGACGGCGATTACTTTGTGCCAATTTAAATGTGTATCTCTCGATCTGTGATTATTTACGAACTGCTTGATATTGCTGAACTGTATCTACTGCGTTTATTATCGGCAAGCCCTTCGTTAACTTCCTTGTGTTGTGTTATACTGATGTATGCGTTTATAAGCTGTTTTTGATGTTTACTTTTGTATTGTGCATGAATTGTTCATTTGTTTGTTTGCTGTTGCCATACCATGGTTCGGTTTCCCGGGCCTTTGTCAAGCTGTTTGTACAGCTTTTAGCCAGATGACCACCCAGTTGCTGGAAAATAAATTTGATTTGATTTATTGATTGATTTATCAGGTTAGCACACTAAGTGGCGGGATCGGTGCGGAAACTTCGATGAATGAAAGGGCCCAATGTAGACGAAATGTGTTCAAGCAAAACTCTTGCTTGGGCTACTTGGTTCATGCTTCGCGATGTAATGAAAGCGGCGCGAGAGAGAGAGAAAGAAGGAGGAGAGAAAGGAGTGTGGCTACAAGCGACGCGCTCCAAGAATGGCAGGCATATTGGTGTCGTTTTATTCTTTGTGCAGCCAGGCCGAATGCAGCGCCATCTATTCAGGCAAATTAAGACTGTGGCACGGAGACAAGCCGTAGGGCAACCTCGCTGCCTGTGAGCTACACTAACGTGTCATTCGATCGAAGGCGAATAGGCTGATTGGCAGAAAATCGACCTTTATTATATGCCCTTCACCGTTCCTTTCGCTGATACCCGATTTTAGCAATATTACGTCTTTTGCTGCCATTAATCATGCGGTTTCGCCTTGGCATGGGGAATAATATTATGAAATCCCATTCTTATCACCCAGGAGTTGCATTTTTGCCTTTCAACTGTCAATAATTTAGCAGATCGGTTACCCTGTCATACTGCTCACTATGGATTTTCCGAACGGTGCTGTAATTATTTTGTGTCCTCTTTTTGTTGTTTGTACTTTTGTACGTGTTACGCACAACCTCTCCTGCTCGGGCCCAAAATCATGGCGCGCATTGTCTCGAAATAAGTAACGAAAACCAATAAACAGAAGCCTACTGCACTGTATAATCGCAACTGGTCTCTTGCGCATACACAGGTGAACGCAGTCGCACACCGTGGTGCAATTCGGGCACAACAGCAGCTCCCATAACTTGTCGCGCTACCAATTGCTGGGAAAACCACCCACCACACACAAGAAAGAAAAAAAAAGAGCCAGATGCGGGCGTCTCCCGGCTGCCAGTCGTCTTCTTCGAAGATGCAGTAGAAACAACAAAAAAAAAGAGAAACCCGGCTAGGGAGACTTGCCGACGCCTTCCGGGATTTGGTATATGGCATGAACGCGACCTGGAAACGTGTGTCGCGCTTCCTTTGCGTAACATCCGGAAATCCCCACAGCACCCGCGGCCGGAAATCCCCTTACCGCATTTCCGGCCCGCGTTATAACGTAGAGCATGTTATTCTCAGGCCCGTTATTGTGGTGCAAGTATAATGATCAGGCCTTGCTTAGCCCTACGAGGCAGGTCAAGCACAGAAGTTGCACACACGTATGCAACGGAAATGAAAGGCGGTGAGGCCAGCCGCGGTATCTCAGTGGCTATGCGCTGTTCGGCTCCTGAGCCCATGGTCAAGGGGACGATCCCGGGCGAGACTAATCCGTTTCGATGGAGGCGAGGCACGAAAGCAGTCCTGTGCGCGTTGAAGAAAACCAGGGGTGACCGAAGTTAATCCGGAGCCCTCTGTTTATTGCCTCCAGTGTTGCTTTGAAAGCCAGTCAATCAATCAATCAATACATACATAAATAAATCAATTCATTGATTGATCGATTGATTGATCAGATAACTGATTTCTTGACTGACTGACTGATGGATTTGTCCTCAGAGTCAGTCAATCAGAGTCAGGCCACAATGGAACAAGGAAAGAAACTTTAAGGGCTGGACAAATTGGCGATGCAAAACGCCCAAGCACCGTGCGGCGCTCAGTTTTGAGAGCTTAGGCGTTAGTGGTTATGGCACTCGGCTGCTGAACCGGAAGGCGCGGGTTCGATCCCGGCCGCTGCCGTCGAATTTCGATGCAGGCGAAATTCTAGAGGTCCGTGTACTACTGTACGATGTCAGTGCACGTTAAAGAGTCCCAGGTGGTCGAAATTTCTGGAGCCCTCCACTACGGCGTCTTTCGTAGCCAGAGTCGCTTTGGGACGTTAAACCCTCATAAATCATAAACCAAACCGTTAGGAAAAGAAATAAAAAATAAATGTGTAGGCTTGTGTGCGAAAAAGGCCGATACACACCGCGGGACAGCACATGCTAGTGAACCTAATGAACCAGAACAGCGTTTCCGCTGTCCGATACGCGACGCCTGCGGTTCGTTCTACGCGCGGCCGAACTCACAGCTGTACGTAACGAGAGTTGAGCTTAGTAAAACACGTTGCGGGGCTAGTTGGTTGGCGCCCGTCCTGTCATGTCTTCTGTGTATTCGTCCTAAATGTTGAGCTCACGATTCGCCAATGCTGCGTGCACTGAAATGGCAAAACACTGGTTCGAGAATCTGGACCGACCAGGATTTCAAGTTGGGCTTTCGAGTGGTCGACCGAGCGCCTTATTGCAGAAGCCAGCGCAAGCCTGCAACGAGCCGGATTCATATACTCAGTCCGTAAAAAACATTCCGCGCTGCGCAGCCAACATCGGAGGGATTTTTCCACGAGTAGCATGCAGTTGCGGAGAAATCGGAAGATGCAGCAGCGAATTCCCCCTCATCGGAGAGTGCGTTCCCGCGTATAACAGCGCGCACAGACACCGCGTATCTTCCAGCGCCCCATTCCGGCCTGGTTTCCGTTGCGATATACATCTACGCGCCGCGCGGCCTCTTCCAAAGCAAGGATCCGGGGAAAAGAGATGCCAGGCCCGAACGCGATGAATCGCCTAAAACGCACCTGGAGTTTCCTACGGCGCTCCGTGGGTGACACACACTCAGTGCAACAAGGGAGTAATTACTCACTGGCATCCACCCAAGCGCAGCCGTACGCGGCTACAAAGGAAAGTTACACAACTTTTCCAGAAACTTCGCAGTTAATGCAAGAATTCGTCCTGGACCCGGGGTTCGAACCCGGGACCACCGCTTCACCGGAGCAGTCGCTCTACCAACTGAGCTAACTGGGACTGAGCTAACCGGGAGCTTGGCATTCCGGTTAGCTCGGCTGGTAGAGCGACTGCTCCGGTGAAGCCGTGGTCCCGGGTTCGAACCCCGGGTCCAGGACGAATTCTTTCATTAACTACGAAGTTTCTGGAAAAGTTGTGTAACTTTCCTTTGTAGCCGTATGGCTGCGCTTGGGTGGACGTCAATGTGCAATTGGTCCCTTATTACAAATCTACTCTGGGGGATTCTCCTAAACATTTGACCATCAGTGAAACAGCGTCTGAGTTTCGGTATGAGTTTGTCCTCACCGTGGCGCAGCGTCTTTCTTCAGCCTCCCAGGTCTAGCCTACGAAAGGCCATTAGTGGCATAGCCAGATATATTTTTGATGGGGTGTTATATGCCCCCGGTAAGAAGAATAAAAAAAAAGCCTGCACGCAAATAATATCTGTCATTTTTCCGCTTTAATAAAGCCGAAGGGTTAGTTGTTTCGTTAATTCCCTGTGATATCTACATAAAGATGCGAGCGCACACAAGACACCGAGGACTTGATTAGTAAAGAAAATTCATGTTCCCACAAAAAACACTCCTAAGAAAAATCGCGACTATTCGCAATATTTTCACATAATATATAGCAACACGAAAGCTTCTGCTCTACAATAAAGTCAGCAACTGCGAACGAATGGCATTTCTAAGAACTTGTACAGCATGCATGTGAACCTGGGCCAGGCCGAAGAGGCGCTTTAAAGAAAAAAAAAAGCACAAGTTTATTTTCGCGACAGTTTATAATTTAAGGGCGTTGCAAAGGGAGAAAATGTAGGGTAACGTGAAAAGCTACGTTTAGTTGGAAGAACTGTGCTTACAATTAAAACGGGTGCCTGAAAATTTCGGGGGTGTTCTGACACCGGAACACACCCCCTGGCTACGGCCCTGAGGGCCAACGCTACATTTTGCCCCTGGCGCTTATTCGCGGTTTGAACGCCGAAAAAAATGGACAGTAATAGGTGCATCGTCGAGGTGGAACCGCGTCCCATTTGCACCGTCCGTTAGCAAACGAGAATCGCATGTTGCATGCAGCGGAGTGGAATTAATCAACGAGACGCCGTCGCGGCGATACGTCGGTACGTTGGCCAACATTTCGACGAGAGGACTTGTCGCCGCCTGGGGGTTGTATCAGCCCAGAAAGCAAGTCCTCTTGCGAAAACCTTGGTTAGAAGACCGAGGCTTCCAAACCGTGCCTTGACGATTTCGCGGCGTCAAGAATTCCATCTTCGCACCGTGGATCCGTCTGATTCAGGTGGGATTCAAGGAGGTCGGCCTCATAAGAGAGCGTGGGTTCGAAGTGCGACGCAGCTGTCGCTATCATTGCATGCAGTAAAAAAGAAACAAAAAACTGCACCGTTAAATGGGTCCAGACACAAAAATTTCGAACGCAAACAAACGACACGATTTGTTTCATGAGCATATGGAGTTGCCTTCTTAAAAGTTTCGAAACTCGCAGGCGTTGAGTGGACCATAATTTAATACGATTTTGAATGTCGTCCGAACAGCCACTCGGCATTTCCAAACTCATCGAGTGACGCGCTCCTGTGACGCGTTCCGTCTACGTGTTCCTGTGTACAAACAGAAACGCCGTCCGTGTTCGGTGTTTCGTCATCATCATCAGGCTGACTACGCCCAATGCAGGAAAGGTATCTCCCGTATCCCTCTAATTAATACTGCAGCTCCGCAAAATCAGCACCTCAGCGACGGACGACGAAAAAAACTGGACTAGTTGGTTGCCGCCGAAGGGAGACACCTTTTCTAACTCCATTGTTGACGGGACACAAGGACAGAGACGACGCCACGATGGACACCATCCTGGGTGTTCAGGCTAGTTCTGTCTTCGTCCGTGTCGTGAATTAGAACTGGGAATAAGTTTGCTCGAACATATCGCCGTGAGGCTAAGCGGCTTCCCACATATCCGCACCAAAGCCGCCCGCCCCGCAGTGTCAGGATACGCACCACCACGGAGAAAGACCAGAGGTCATCCGGCAGGGAAGGACGCGTCAACGTACGAACTAGGCACGTAGGACTTTCGGGGCAAGCAGGCGTCATCGCCCCCAGAGGGCTCTCGACGCCCTCACCCTCTGCAAAAGCGAAAGTTTCGCGAATTCGGGCCGCACTCTCCCAGGCATCCCGAGCTTAACGGCAGAAGCACCACAAGTCGCGCCGTGAGTGACATGCCAGTGCAGGCACAAGGACGCGCGAATGTAGTCGTGACCGTAGCCGCGTCGCCAAGTCTGCCGAATGTTCGAAATTCGTCGTTGGACGGACTACTATAGAGTACTACGTCTCCTCTTCCCAGTTTCGTCCCAAAATAAAAAAACAAAAACGAAGGAAGAAAGGAAAGAAAAAAGTTCTAGAAGGCAGGCCGTGATCCATGCAGGACGGAGCAGACAAATCGTCTCTTGCCACTTTCCACTTACGAGAAGAGGCACGCAGGCGAGGACAGACGCCGACCTTCTCCGCGCTCTTGGTCCTCTTCGGGCCGAAAGATACAAAACATCGATATGCGGAAAAAATGGCCGCCTCCGTGTGGGTAGCTCATGCGGGAAAGGAAGAAACGGAGGGGGGAGGCGCTAACGCCGCGTCTTTTCTCGGAGGAGCCCTACCGCGATGTCGCGGGTGCTCTTCAATGACGTCACGACCCTCCGTTGCGTGGCGCTAGCGGTGGGTGTGGCTGCTTCCCTTTGACCCGGACGAGGCGGCTCCAGAGGGCGCACGTGTCGCCGAGAGGAGGGCGCACCGGCGCGGTCGCCGTACTCTCGCCGAGGGAGAGGGGTCAGCGGTCGGCCGGCGGTCAAAAGCGTGTCAGGTGTCACGTTGACCGGCCCAGTACTCACGGGGACCCTCCTCACCGGCGGACGGCGATGACGACGTGCTGGCCGCACGCATGCAGTCTTTTCGGTCACAGCGCGCGTGGTGCTCCCTGTCGGCGTGTCCGCTTCCCGACCTTGACCGGAGGCAAAGCATCCTCCCGATGGTTCGGAAGAAGGGGACGTGATGTCTGGAGATCACCGAGAGGCACGCGGGAGGTCAGCCACGGTGGCGGCGCTCGTCAGCCCGTGACACGTACGTGGCGTTTCTAGGGGAGCGATGTGCGAACCGAACTTGCCCGTTTCGCGAGGCTTCTACGCTTCGGGAAAGAAATGAAAAAGAGACACGTTGCGGAGGGCATGTTGCAGCGATATCCTTATTAGCTCTCGCGGGCATTTCACAGCCCCGTGGGAAATCCGAAGAAATATTTGGTTCAGGACAGCCGACCAACAATATAGAGCCCGCAGATTGGAACTGTGTGTAATGTGACTTTATCAGCGTACACTGCATACTTGGTTGCGTGGAGTGAAAAGATGCAGTCGACACTACCAACAATGACCGCTGAAGCAGGCAGCATCTTTTGATCATTAAACGCATTTCTGCAGTACTCTAGCATGGCATTGCTACAGGGGAGGAGGGGGTCAAAGGAACGAAAGCTGTGATGCGAAAGGCGTGGGGCGGGTTTAAGGCTGTGTCACGTTGTCGCACTGTGGCGAGGCGGAAAATGGCGACTTCTTTTCGTTGAGTTGCAGAGCGAAGTGTCTGCGCAAGAGAGCGCAATCCTGTAGCCGAACATTCCGAAGACTCAGACCACAGAATCAATTTCGACGAAAGCAGCACCCGTGATGAAGGCGCCGAGTCGGCTTCGAAACGTCGGGTTTGAAATTAAAGTTTTTTTGGTTGGAGATGTGCAGTTTATTATAAGTCTTCAAACCCAACCAGACAGGCAAATCTGTCGAAATGTTTAGTTTTCAGCTGCAATTTCACTGCGTTCAACTGAAGTCTCGCACCGCCTGATGTGTAGCGTCCAGTCGCGCCTATACCGGGTTCGAAGAGCGCCGTGAACCCGACTGCTCGAAGCCTGACCGCAGTAGTACGCGAACGCCGAGTGACTCATGTTTCTGCGGACTACCCGTTAAAGACAATGGGTGGTCTTACAAGCACGTCGGATTACTACCGTTTTAAACACGTTTCTTTTTCAAAACGACATCTAGATGTGTGTCTGTATGAAACGACGGCCGTGTAAATATATACAGGCTGCTTGCGTCCCGGCCTTCTATTTCTGAGCTGCTGCTGTTACAACGATCGATCGTAATCTATATTTAGCAAAGTAAGAACATACACTGTCCCATCGAAAAGAAGTGCAGCCAACTTCTTTCTAACCGTGGATGATGTGAGGAAAAAGTAGACAACTATAGGGTTAAGGGGGCCGTCATCAGCGATGGGGATCTCTGTGCGGGACCAGGAAGAGAGGAACGGGAGATACAAGTGATAGATAACTACCAATTGAGACGAGGAGATAGCGAGAGCACGATCAGAATCAGGTGTGGTTGAACGCTTCCGCCTCACTCTCCCGTGTCATTCCTCGCGGTTCTTCGTGTTTATTGGTTTCCTTCCATCTGAGGAATTTACTGGAGATACTTTTTAGATGCCGTTTTTCGCATCGAGCAGGTTTCTTCAACGTACGCTTTTCGCCGCAGGAATCAGTGTTGTTGTTGTTTTTTTCTTTACGTCACGAGTAGATAGACGGCATACCGCCGTTGTGGCTCATTGGCTATGGCGCTCGGCTGCTGGCCCGAAAGACGCGGGTTCGATCCCGGCCGCGGCGGTCGAATTTCGATGGAGGCGAAATTCTAGAAGCCCGTGTACTGTGTGATGTCAGCGCACGTTAAAGAACTCCATGTGGTCGAAATTACCGGAGCCCCTCACTACGGCGTCCCTCATAGACTAAGCCGCTTGGGGACGTTAAACCCCCGTATACCGTAGATAGAAGGCCATTGCAAAGAACTTCCCTATAGCTGTCAGTCAGTACTGTTCCTATAAACCGCATGTCACATGCCGACGCGTGCTCCCGTTCTCGGTACAATAGCAACGAAAAAATTATTTTTTGTTTAAGTGAGGCTGGATCTATGCGTTACTCAAGTGCTTGCAAGTGGTACTCCAGTGCCTGTATGTGTTACTATAGTGCTTGTATGTGGTACTCTAGTGCTTGTATGTAGTATTCTAGTGCTTGTATGTGGTACTCTAGTGCTAGAATGTGCTATTCTAGTTCTTATATGCGTTACTCTAGTGCTCGTGTGCGGTACTCTTTGTGTCCTGTTTGTCGTGCTTGAGCCACGGCGCTCCGGACACTACAGAGAGTCATAGCATAGCGCGATCCGCTACCATGAGCCGCTTCCCCGAGGCACCACTGCGCGTGCGCAGAACGCCCTGAGGGCGCCAGATGGCGCCACGTTCCCGTCGGCTGCGTGCGTTCCTGCCGCGTCGGGACCAATCAGCGCGAACGCAGTGCTGCCCAGCGAAGCTGATCACGCTATGCTACAACTCTCTTATTTCACTACAGGACGCTGCCCACTTACTCTCCCTTCATATTTTGTCTCACTCTAGGCAAAAAGAGGAGCAATGCGCAGGTGAGACGAAACACAAATCACAACAGGAAGGGCGTGTTGGAAGGGGGGTAGGGGTGAAATTGCGAGACAGCCAGCAGACTCCGAAGGTCAAGTATTCGTCCCGCCCCCAAAGCAGAGCTATATAGCTGTCATAAACTGCACCTTCCTTCGCCGAGACGACGGTTTTCGCCGAACGCGCTAACCACACACTCCTGAAAGAGTGCACGCGCCTGCTAGAAGTGTCGTCAGCGCTTAAGGGGAAAGTGGGGGGGGGGGGGGGAGCCCCGCTCTGCGAATGATCTGACCGACATGAACGGAAGGTTGCGAGGCGTGGCTCGACCCGCTGCGCGCCACATGGAACGTGGTGTGCACTTAACTGCACCGCAGCTTCAGCGCTGACTCTCCCCGCACTTTTCGGTGTAGCCTGCAGCGTTGGTTCTGCACAGACGCGAAGGTGATAAAACGAATGACTGCAAATGAAAGCACGGATATTTTATCTTATTTCTGCGACGCCTTTCCGTACGTTTGTTTCGCCCGAAAACGTATTCTAATCGCATGCAGCACGGCGAAAGCTGGAGCCCTCAGGGTCGCCGTTGGAGGCCGCTTTGCGCCAAATTGGCTACTTTACGACCCCGTCTGGCGACGAAAATTTCAGGTTGGCTCCGTGCCTATTTCCCGGATACTCTGCACTTCTATTTTGGCGCATTTACGAGACGTTTTTTTTTTTATCGCACCATCCACGCCGGCGGGGGTGGTGTGTATCGAGACACCCGTACACCCGCGGCTAGCGTAGCTATAGGCAGCCTACATATCTAAAGAAGGTGACATTTTCAGAGAGAAGATTTCGCTAGACCGTTTCAACAGACCAAGAGGCCGTGAGAGAGCGCTGCTTTCAATTCTTGAGGCAAATGGCGGTAAAACTTCTACAGCGGCTTCCAAGTGAATCGTCTGAACTTAATAGGCTTCATGACATCAACTCTGATGACATAGAAGGCGCGAAGAGCCGTAAAAGAATACTGAAGATGCCATTGCGTTCTTTTCTTTGAAGGGGGGAGGCGGATGTCCCTCTATCGAGCTAGAGTCAGAAATAATGGAACTGCAAACAATAAGCGTGAACTTGATCACGGACCATGTTTGAATTTATGGCGCCCATGGAGATCGTATAAAGGCACTTGCGACGAATGCCCTTTTCCACACTCGGAGAAAGGCGCACTGAACAGGTTGTTAGTTCATTTCTGACGCTGATGCTGAGCGCGTGTTCTCTTCTGTGAACTTGACAAAAAAAAAACAGATATGCAACAAAATCAAGCTGGACTGCCTAATGACGATTCCACGAATAAAGTTCGGTCTGCGGGTTCAAGGCAAAACTGATTCAACGTCCAACTGGGTTTGGCTACAGAACCCCACAAAATGATTCTCTCAAGACCACTATCTACGCGCCATGAGCATTTAATATTTCAGTTATTTACTGGCAACGTACCTGTGGCTTGTTCACCTACATAACCACCTATTTCACTTCAAGAAATCAGAGTGCCTGAGTCTGACTTTCACCTCCACGTGCGGGGTCTCAAGCCATCCCCTTTTACTTGAACTGCGCTATACGCTTCTGATGCCGCTCATGTCTCGTGGAGATTTTTGTCCGCGGTGCTACAGTCGGGGACAAATGTCTGTGGACTACGCGTTCCTCAAACGAAGCCGATAGTTCTGCTATTAGCCGGCAGCTGGAGACCACGCTTGTGGAGGCGAAACTCGAAATTTTGTTCTTTCATCTCCACAAGTGTGGACTCCAGCCGCCGGCTAATAATGGAGCTATCGGCTTCGGTTGAGGAACGCGTGGTCCACAGACATTTGTCCCCGACTGTACGTATTAGTATATAGACGATCTCCATCCCCTTCTGCGCTAATACCGGACTGAGCGCTGTGCGTATTAAGTAATGGTAACGAATAATAATTCAACGAGCGTCCCCTGTTTGTCCCTCCTGGTTCCTACTCCGCGCACGCCACTGTCATCTCTCCATGATACGTGCACGCGCGCTCGGCGGCGCGCGAACGGAAGTCCATTGCCGTCGTACCAGCAAAATAGGCAGCACGTATCTCGCAGAAGCAAGGAGGGGAACCTTTGACGTCAAAAGCAAACGGGGGGGGGGGGGGGGGGGGCCAGCAGCGAGGCGTGCAGCACGAGCGCCTCGCCAAACGGGGTCAGGCGGACGCTGTTATCCAGGCGGTTCGCGGAATGAGCCAACAACCTTGCCCTATGCAGGGAGCGAACGCGCGATCGCAGTTTGAAGCACCGGATCGCTATAGATAGCTCGCGCACGAGACTCGACCTAGGCGCGTGGCGTGTGTGTGTATATATATATGCGGCGGCGATAGCACACCTAATAGGCGCTGCCGCCGCAGCTTCAAGGATGCCTACAGATGGAAATCAGTGGGCACTGCGCTCAGAGCCATCCGCGGTGTTTCCGATGTGACGCCATAATGAATGCTATACGACGAACGTGAGGAGCAGTGTATCGTGAAATAGGCTTTGCGAAGACAGTTCGAGCACACCTGAGCATCCCAAGCAGCGCAGGTAACCGGCCCAGTATCGGAAATGCATTGGCAAAGGCCCGTCAAACAAAAGCCCAGAGTGATACCATTCATGTCCAACATTGGACGATTGCATGTGCTGCTTTGGATATACAGATACAGCCTTCGTCATAGGAACCCTGGGCAGACCTCAATGTTTGCGTTCGTGCCTTGTAGACGGATATATTTACGGCACCGTTGAAGCTGAAAGTCTGTGGAGGGTGGTCTTCGACCCCCGGGACCTTCCGACGATCGGATCCTTTCGACCCTTCGCAAGAGGCCGGTCGGAAGCCCACATACGTCCACTAAATGGCAGGTTCACACGACCGTCGTTGCTTGCACTCGTCCCACCAGGAGCAGTGATGTTTCACATTTTCCGCCAGATATATCGAGATGAGTCGCCGGTTGCGCCAAAGCACCCGAAAACCGCTCGTAGCAACGGCGCGTGCGCGCAGCCCCATCCCTGGCGTCCTCGCATAAGGAATAGCACCGTGACCGTGGGCCAACTCTAAAGCAAGTGGATCCTCGGACTTCTGAAGGGCGACTAATTCGCCACTTAAAATTCGTGCAGCCAAGTTTACTTCAAGTCGACGGTCGTCCAGTACCGTTGAACAGTGCTACGACCTCACCGAAACGAAAGCGCAACGGACTCCAAGCGGGGGGCAGCGCCCTCATCCGGCTTCTCTCTCCCACTCTCTCGTCTTAGTCATCGTCTCTGGACGCCGCTTGTGGAGACGAGTCAGGGGTGGTCGCACGTTAAACAAGGGTCAGCAACTGCTTCTGTCGCGTCGCTCTTGGCCAATGCCTGCAAGTCCACCGGGGCACTCTCCCTCTCTCCGCCTGCGACCGTCTCTAGCCGGCCACACAGAACTCCTGCCATTCTCCTCACCTTCTTCTCTGGTATACCCTCATCGTATGACCCATCCAAGATGGCGGCGCGCTCGAGTTGAAAGCTCCGGAAGGACGTCGGCGCATGCGAGCTCGTGCGCACATCCTGCCCTCTCCACCCCCTCCAATGATGAACGAGTGACAAAACCCCTCTCGGAGCCACGCTCCTTCCCAAGCCAGCCAGCACACTGTCAGCCGGCCGGATATCGCGGTTATAAATACTAACACTGACCTGGCCACGGTTGCCGTCGGCCCAGAAGACAGGAGTCATCAAGGATGCGGCCTAAGAGGGCTTCGAGGACCACAAGGACGCGGGGGAAGGGTGGAGGATGACGCATTCCCCACTCATCTCGTAGCTGGTTCAAGAAGCGAGTGCGAACCACTTCGCAAAGTTCACTATTCTATGAACAACCCGGCTGGGCCCGAGGAAGGGAGGGGGGGTTGATCCGCAGTAGTCAGAACATAAGGTAACGAGCCCGAAAAAAAAAAAGCAACCCTACTATAACGCAGAGAGGGGACCCGGCCAGACAGGCCCCGCTAAATATACCTGCCATGCATATGCAGGCAAGAAGCGCGTAAGCCTGGCTCTACCACGCATTGCTTATCGCGCGGAATTCACTTTTTCTTTTTTACCTTATGTCCGCAGAGATCTTACCGAAGCCAGACGGGAGGAAGAGGTGAAGGGGGGAGGGGGGTGAATCGAAGACAAGGACACGGACGCCAGAAGAAAACAAAAATACTCGCTCGCTAAACTGAATATGCCAAACGTAATCGCAAGGGAGACACAGCGGGATTAGGAAGAGGAGGACAGGTTAGGGGGGGGGGGGGTACTAAAGGGCGGGGGGGACTTCGGCGGCGCGCATAGTAAAGCTGCCGCTTCGGTCGGACCTTGAACCCGATCGCGGAGTGACGCGTTTTTCGTAAACAAGGCTCTGCTCTCGCGGTAATACTTGATTAGGACCCAAAGCAACGCGCGAGTCGATCTAGTCTCGCGTTGTGCGCATGCTCAAGCAAAGAGCCCTGGGAGTGCTGGAGAATTTATTCAACACGTATTTCTACAACGTCGTGGCAAGCAGCGGCGTCCAAGAGCACAGCACATGAGGTGAAGTTAGCTGCAGTGGCGTAGACAGATTATCCTTCAAGGAGAGTAAGATTGAAGGGGCAGTCGTGTAAAGGCTGGCTGTGTCTGGGCAACTGTACTTTCTAAACGATGCTGACCGCCCTATAGCGAAGGGGACAAGGCGGAGAGGGGGAGGTTTGAGAAAAGTGTTTTCAGGCACCATTAGAAGCTCTTGAATATAGGCGCTACTTAGAATTTCGAAGCAAGGGGACAGAAAAGAACGACGTTTTGAACTTCTGTGTATTTGGTGCATTCAACATCACTAACGGGACTGACACCGGTTTCAGCCTTATGAATATAAAGAGAACCGAAGAAGAGTCGGGTGTTGACGGTAACAGGTTGTAGTAAGTGGTTTTATTAAAATAATAATAAAAAGGAAGGAACAAATTTTTGCTAGCCCCGGCATCTGCCATCGATACTGAAGCACCTGAGCTGGGGCAGCGGAAGTGAAGGATAGCAGGCAGAACGGAGAAATGAAATGAAAGAGCTGAGGGTACAGGAAGAGAGGTAATATACACAGACAGACAAAAGAAATGTGTCCAGGTTGTGAGCGTGATTAGTTCATGATGGAGCAGTAACAGCTTCCCGTTGGCACTTTTCGTGTTACCTTTGCGGACGCATGACAGTTTTTGAGTAGGAAAAGGTAGTGCTTGAAAGAAGCACTGTTGCATCTGCCACTGATTACAGCATAAAGTTATCCTCTTGAGAAGCGGACGATAACTAACGAAATATTACTAGCCCTTGATAGAGGTGGTATACAGTGTTGCATCTGTCAAAAACTGGCGGTTGAAGGTCACCCTTCAGCAGTGGCAGTTGACCGAGGAGAGATTGCTAGCACTTGGATGAGGTATACGGTTGCGTCTGCTACTTACGAGTAATAGGCCATCATCTTTCGTCGACTGGTATCGAAACCAAGGTGTTTCATACACCGGTACGGTTCCATACACCGTGGTGTATGCAACCACGGTGTGCGCCGTGTACCATCGCTGTACCCATAGTCGGACGGTGTTCAATCTCGCCAAGATACAAAGAAGGCGGCGGAATGTGCGCATCGCCCAAGCTATACAAAGCATTTCCGAGATTTCCGCATCGTCAGCATACGTCACACTCCGCACCCTGAAAATTAGAGCTGAAATGCCGTTTCTGGAGCAGTCAGGTCGCCTTCCCGTGTCCGCAAGAATGGAGGAAGCAGCATAAATAAAAATAAAATAAAATGGCGACGAAAGAGGGAAGTTGAATGAGGATAATCTGCGAAAACAATCGAACAGTCATTACAACCACTTTCCTGCAGAATTTGCTCGCATCAATAATTATGTGCTGTTCTGCGAAGCATTAGCTAACATCGTATATTCAGGTGCTAGCATTAACGTAACCAAATGCATTTTCCCCTCCATTTTTGTATAAATAAATAAATAAATAAATAAATAAATACGCAACCACCCCGCGCGGTGACTTTGACTGTGAGGTTCTGCTCCCGCGAGCGAATTTCAGTGGCCGATTGCGGGTTACATTTCAGTCGAGGCGAGGTCCGAAAATGCGCCCGAACTGAGACTTCAGGGCGCGCGTCGACTACTGAGGTGAGGCAGTAGCGAATACAAAGCTAAGTCCGACGTATATAAAGCGGGCCTCAACAAGCCCATCCGCAACGCAAGTTTTGTCACTCCCCCTCCCCAAAGCCAGCAAACCTCCATTCCGGCTGGAATCGTCCAGCGACAGATGTACTGCAACGGCACGGCCGAGGCAGACAGTCAAAATTCAGCGCACGTTGGCGACCCGCGGCAGCGTTTGCCCGTCTCACAAAATCTGCATCCGCTGCGTGAGGGCGCCTCGAGCGCGTCCTTGCTGAATCCCCTTAGTCCTTGCTTGTTACTCGACCTGATATCAGTTCAACTAGTTTACCGCGACGAGAAAGAGGCCCATTTCATAGCTGCAACACACTCCGCAAAAACTGAAAAGTCAACAACACTGTCACACGCAGAGAGATGAGATGTTTTCCCGCCCTTTTTTTTCTTTCGTTATTATCGCCAGTAATTATTTGTTATTCCGCTCGCGAGCATCCTGGAGCCAGGAAAAGAAACGAGCTAAAGGAAGGAGAGACAAGTACAAAAAAAAGGGATGATAGATGAAAGATAGAAAGAGAGAAAGAAAAACCAGTCCAGTCCAGGTGCTTCAGCGACGCGAGTCGCCCATACGGCGACCACACGAGCACGCATGCATGCTCAGCCTTCGGTGCTATTTGCATGCACGGAGAGGGAGGGCGGTGTTTTTCACTTTGCAGTTCAACTTTAACACTTTCTTCTCGCAATGCGCCGCTGCAAAACAACAATGACGGCATCGCGGCGAGGAGGAGGAAGAGGACGCAGAAGGAGAGAGAGAGAGAGTTGGAGGGAGAGGGTGCACGTGCATTTTGCGGACGCAAAGCCATACGGACGCGGCGCGTGGGAAAGACGTCCGAGACGGACCGCGTTCTTTCTTTTTCCTCTTCTTGCCTTCTTCGCGGGCATGCAAAACGGGTCGCTGCGCCGGATGCCCATTTGCACGATGACTGTTTTCTTCTCCTTCACTCTTTTCCGCCTATCCTCGTTGTTGTAGCACATTATGCAGAGAGCCTGGCTCGCGATTCTTTCAGTGCGAAAGCGCTACTTCAGGGGTCGAACCCAACCTTGTGGCTTGCGTGATTTTGAGGGTGCAGAAATAAAAAAACGTTGCTGGGTACACTTAAGCTCCACGTTAAAGGAGTATAGACACCTAATTTTGGTGGCATGTTTTCTTCTCTACTATGATACGGAAGACTCTACCACGCATTAATCACCGTGTGATATTTGCCTACGACCGCTAAATAATTTATAACCAATTTTTTTTGTCATGCTGTTTCGGTTTCAACAGCCGAACGATGCCTGTGACGTCAAAGAGTGCTTTTGTGTCACGTGAGGCATGGAAAAGCGTCAATATAATCGGTGCTTCATAATTTTAATTTACTGCAGGGCCGAAGGCAGCCTTCCTCAAGAGCCGGAATGACAATGAATGTGGAAGCGGCGATTACATTGCAGTTTGTTTATGTCTCACGTGACTTGTAAGCACACGCTGACGTCGCAGTCCTCACTCGTCTTTTGAAATCGAAACAGCGCGAGACAGAAATGCGATTATAAATTATTTAGCGGTCGTAGGAGAATACCAGGCGGTAATCCGTGCATAATAATGCCCTACGCATCATTACAAACAAGAAAACACGCACTCAAAAGTTAGGTGTCTATGCTCCCCTTCAACGGTATGAAGCGATATCGTAATGGGATGATTCCCTTACATACAGAACTGGTAATTCTCTACATTCATAGGTCTCTGGGAGTCCTCATACCACTCCTGACGCAGTGGTGCAGCGGATAAGCGATGCGCCACTGCCCTGAGATGACAGGTGCTGCCATCGGTGGGGCTTGTGCGACCCAGGTTGCTCTTCTCGAGCGACCAATCATTAATATAAGCTGCCACCTGCCACAGTGTGCAGTTTACTCGCAATGCGGTTGGCAGGTTGTGATGACGCCGCAAGGTCACGTGACCTAGGTGGCCCACCTGCCTCCTAAGTTGCTTCTATGAGGATTTTTCGCCGATTTTTTGCTCACGGTCAACGCCGACGCAGGATTTTCTGTGACACGAGCTCTATAGCGTTAAAATAAATATCGCCGCAGCCGGTCACGCCTCGTGTTAAACTTCAACACACTCTCGCGCTGTGAATTGCACATCGCCGCCTTCATCAACTTCCACCTGCGGCGCGAACAGATCAGATCAGCTTAACCTCGATCGGAGCATAACCTGAGTCTAATATCGTCGCCAGACGTGTCGACTACCCAGAAAATCAAAACCATGAGCCAACCAGGCTAAAACACATGCTTTCGCACGCCTACTAGGTTTAACTAACATAAGGTGAACACCGGCGTTATCGGAACGTGGATTACAGCTCGTCTGGCCGCGACAGAAGCAAGTGCGCCCGGCCAATCGCAAGGAGCGAGAGTTCAAAGAAAACCCGTTATTCTGGCCGAATTCGCAGCAATGTTTTTCACTTCCTGAACATATATTTGATTTGGTTGGTTCATGAGGTTGCGTGTCCTAAAAAAATTGGCTGTGGCTTAAACATTGGTTTATCCCGGTGAGAAGCGAAAAGATCATTTGCATGGCTACGTTCACGAACACCACACACACACACTGCCGAACGGATTGTCTGTGAAGCGTCGATGAAATGCCCGATGGGGCAGTTGCCACCTGCCACGGTGGGCAGATTGCGATGACGTCAGTAGGTCATATGACCTCTCTCAGCCAATCAGGGAAGTTCAAGGATAAACTGCACTGACGCTGCCCTCTTGAAAACCTAACGTAGTGAAACTTTCGCTTCAAAAACGAATCAGTCTATGAGGGACGCCGTAGTCGAGGACTCCTGATAACCTTGAGCCCCTAGGGTTTTTTTAACCTGCGCTGATATCTCACAAGTACACGGGCTTCTAGCACTTCGCCTCCATCGAAATGCGACCGCCGCTGCCGGAATCGAACCCGCGTCTTTCGGGTGAGCAGCCGAGCACTACAAACACTCAGACACCGCGGCGATAACATATATACAAAACAGCGAACAGACCAACTTTAATCGTATACAGTAAAGGGATCCCAAACGAATGAAGTCTACCCGAATTCGGGTCGCATCAACGATTTGTATGCAACACATTTTACGTGACAGAAGGCACCCTCAAGTTCATGCCCATACACTGGTTTTAGAAGTTCGGAATAAAAAACGATATAGTAACAAGAGAACTGGATCCCAGCGCTGCTGGTGAATGTAACAGCACGACACTTACTAAAAGGTAGCCGATACACCTTTTAAAAAACCTGAACAAATATCCGGCAGTATAAGTCTCTCGTAAGCAGCGGCACTTTTCGGAGCGTACGTACAAATATGACCGCCCCGTTTCAAACCCCCGTTTATGTGCACTATCTGTTTTACGACTAATAACCGTGCAATAAACAGATGACAGTCGCACATATATGTGCTCTCGTTCCTTTCTCTTTGCTTCCATTTTTTTTTTGTGTGTGTGTGTGGGGGGGGGGGGGGGGGCTCCTCGTTGCACGCAAATTGCAGCACACCATTCGCAACAAAACATTGCCACACCACCCAGCCTCTGTCGAAACCTCGCCGAATACGGCATGCACATGAAACGGCCGTCGACCAGTGAGCACTAACAGAAGCCGAACATACACGTGCGCCCGCCGCTTCCCGGAAGTGACGCACGTGGTGACGGTCGGTGTTCCACTGTACATCCTGTCTCCGGCGGTCGGGCATCCCGTGAGCGGGGCCGCACCATTGGGCAATCTTAACGCCCTCCCTGTCCTGGCCAGGCGGGCCAGCAATGGAGTCGAGATATATGAAGGATCAGAGCAAAAAACTCGCTGTCCCCATTCCCATCCCAATTCCCATAACCCATTTATCCAACCGCGCCGCCGCGGTGGCTCACTGGTTATGGCGCTCGGCTCCTGGCCCGAAAGACGCGGGTTCGATCCCGGCTGCGGCGGTCGAATTTCGATGGAGGCGAAATTCTAGAGGCCCGTGTGCTGTGCGATGTCAGTGCACGTTAAAGAACCCCGGGTGGTCGAAATTTCCGGAGTCCTTCACTACGGCGTCCCTCATAGCCTGAGTCGCTTTGGGACGTTAAACCCCCACAAAAAAAATAAAAAAATTATCCAACCCCTTCCGCTACTTCCCAGGGGTGATCAGGGGGAGTCTCCCCGGGCCCGCTCCTCCGGCTGTGGGTCGCTATGTAGCTTTTTACCCCCCCCCCCCCCCCCTCCTCATTTTTTTTTCCATTTTCCCCACCTACGGGTGGTAAAATTATAACATTGCCTTCGGGCCTTTTCATTTATCTTCGGATTGGATTAAGCCTGTTGTACGTAAGTGGTGCAGGCAGGGGGTTATTATTTTTCAATCTTTTTAGGCTGCCCCAACCCAACGAATGTATGCATCCGCCTATGCTCTCGTCTCGCCGATGTTTCAAACCCGCGGCTGGCGCAGTAAAGCGACCCCTGCGGCTGTACACACACGTGGTCTACCGCGGGCATTCCCCGGGCTTATATATCGCATTCAGTGGAAGAAGGCAGCGGGCGCGCGAGACGGCGCGATGCATCCTGGGTTGGAGGCAAAGAGCCGCCAAGTCTGCGTATCTTCCGCGAGGGGAAAGACTGAACTCGGCCAAACGCAGTGGCGATTCCGAGAAGTCGTTGAGGCCGCCGTTAACAATCTATATCTACAACGTCGCGGTACGTGCAACACGCGGAAGGCTGGAATCCGGCTGCTATGAAAGGAAACAGCTACGGGATAAAATTAGAAGCAACGAATGTATCAACAAGGGAAGGAAGAAATCACTGAGTCATGCAGTGAATGAACGTGAAAAATAACACACCCCGGCTGCATAAAGAAAGGTTTTCCCAGCGCTAAATTGACGAGACAGAAGAGCAGCGGGACTGCACTCCTGGCTGTCCTTTTTCTTTGTTAATTTAATGCCAGAAAAAAAAAAATTGTCCACCTCGTCGAAGACGGTAGGTTACAGCATGAAATGATCTGTGACGGTAGCCGCAGTTGCGCACCAACCTGGTCCTTGGGCTGCTGGACCTGCCGCCGCGCTCAGCCACGTACAGGCGAGGACAAAAGTCTCTGGACCACGTGTTCCTCAAACGAAGCCGATAGCTTTACTATTAGCCGGCGTCTGGAGGCCACATTTGTGGAGATGAAAGAACAAAATTTTGACTTTCACCTCCAAAAGTGTGTTCTCCAGCCGCAGGCTAATAGCAGAGCTATCGGCTTCGTTTGAGGAACACGTGGTCCAGAGACTTTTGTCTCCGACTCTACATACTTCTATTCCAGCTGGGCAGAGCGCTCGGCGTAGCTCGCAGCCTTTTGTGGTTTACGTGCTCCGGCGTTGAGCCACTTCTTTTTTATGCCTTTAGTCCTCACACCCCTCCTGGCGCGGTGCCATGCATGGTCCAGCGGTTAAGCGATGCACCACTGCCCTGCGATGGCAGGTGCTCCCAGCTGCAGGTCTTGTGCGGTCCTCATTACTCTTCCCGAGCGACCAATCATTAATTTAACTGCCACCTGCCACGGCGGGCAGTTTTATTCTCACTATCCTGTGGCTAGATTGTGATGTCGCCGCAAGCTCACGGGACCTAGGCGGCCCACCTGCCTCCTGTAGGTTGCTCTCTGGGCACCCCCTGCCAGGGCCATGCTCGTGATTTTTCACTCACAGCGCCGACGCCGGATTTTCTGCGCAACGGGGCTTCTAACGCTATCGCGTTGAAGTAGACAAAACTGGCGCGGCAACTGAGATGTACAAGCAGGAAACGAAAGAGTGTTACGCAAGTCGTTCGAGGAAACATTATATCAGCGCGGAGCCAGCGATGATGAAGAGCGGCCACCGAGACCAGGGGGGGGAGCGTTGCAAGAAGACAAATAAATAGGCAGGCGAGAAATAAAATGGCGAAACAGCCAAAGCCTAGCGCCAGGACGAAAGAATGCGAGAACGCACGCACACGCTTCGAGGGTGAGGAGGAGAGGTGAGCGTCGTTAAAGCGGCACCCGGTTGCGTAATCCCCGGGGCACGTGTCTCTGCCGGGAGGCTACTGAACCGAATAATTACTTCTCTCTGGCAGCTCGAGAGAGCGGAGAGAGAGAGAGAGCAAGAAAAAAAGAGGGTGAGAGTTCATTCTGCGCGAAGGAAGCTTTCAGCCAAAGACAGGAACTGCGCGGAGCTTGCCGATTACATACGCGACCTATACACGCGTTTCCCGTGGCGACACGCAACCACGGCGCGTGCTATATATGCGCGTGGAGTCAGACTGCGGTATAACGAAATCTGTTTTGACGGAAGTCCCGTTCTAACGGAGACGACTAGCTTTGACTCCTCTCTGCACAGAAGCCAGGTGTTGTACACTAAAAAAGCGCGAGAATGCGCGAAAAGCGTCAATTAGGACGTTACACGACATCCATAAATAGCTCAATTTTGCAGAGATGCACTTTTCACGCGATCTGAAGGCAGCACGCGAGAACACCGAAGGACACCAAACGCAGTCATGCACTCGCACACAGCAGCACGAACTGGGATGCCCCGAGTTGATCCCCGCATGAAAATTGACTATAGAATGTCTATACAGACTTACAACAGACTCTACTTCCCTCCTCGGGATTCTATTTTTCGCTATTCACAGTCTTCCAATGCTGTCCACAGAAGAAAATTCATAGGAAATCTCATGAACACACGTCTATCTGTGGTATACAGTATATAGACGAACAATAATAGTGAATGCATGAGACTTTCGTTATTCGTAAGGGTCTGCTCAGCGTATAACAACGACGTCTATAGGCTGCTGAGGCGGAAGTCTATGAATATGCTTTAAGTCTGCTAGTTTTCAATATAGGATGTGTCTATAGAGAGTGTATGGAATTTACTGGTTAACTTCTAAAGACAGTATGCAGACTGTCTTGAGAAATGTTTGTAAGGGTAATGGCCAGTAGGGAAGCGCTGCCTATGGAAACGAACGTTCAAAATGAGCGTGCTCTTGGCGCGAACGCTCCGGATCATCGCGCGCTTTCTTCAGAGAGCTAGCAAAACGCACCCTTTCGCCGTAAAGCTATTATTGTTGTCGTTGGGCTTGAAAGCACGAACACAGACACACACACAAAAATGGAAAAGCAGAAATGAATAGTCTGGCAAACGCCACCACAAGAGCCACATCGCCTACCTACTACAAAATGTAAAGAGAAATAACAGAAAAGCCAAGTCCCGCCAATTCGAATGCCAGCTAGGGGGACACGAAATAACAGCACATGTCAAAACAGCACAGCGACAAAACAGCACAGGGAAAAACAGCACAGCGACAAAACGGCACAGGGAAAAAACAGCATCGTCAAATCATGCCCTCTCCTAATACGTTTTCTTACGCTCTCCAATTCGCTAGCATCGGTGCCTACTCCGCACGGGCAGTGTGAGGGAAAGAGCACCCCATAACTAGCGACACACCCCGGGAAAATGGAGAACAAATTGTAGTTCACTTTTTCTTCGCGGTGCCGCGCTTTATAAAGGAACGTTCACTATCCGGCCAGGACACTGTTTGCGTCTACTCGATGTAAAGGGTCTGGCCATTCCCAACATCGTCATCATCCCTACAAAGCCTTGCCAGCATCTCGCGCTATGACGTCATTCCCCGCTCTCCATTAGTGGCGCCACATAGCGGCGAGCAAACGAACAGAGCCGAGCGATGTGGCTGGCATTGAAATAGATGAGGCGTTGGTACAAACAGAGCGGAGAGAAATAAGATGCTATGCTACGACAGAACAGGAAAAGCACTACGCAAGAGCTTCTCCTATCGTCTCTCTGAAATTTCCAAATCGGCATTTTTGGCGGATCTCCAGCGGCCCACGACTCGATCAAAGTACCCCCGGACAATTCATTCAATCAGCGTGAATTCAAAGAGAACGATCCTGCTCGGTCAAAGCAACCGCTAAATATACCGGCTTAATGTTTCCCGTCCCGCGAAATGCGTCAGTTTTCTGTAGACGCTCGGCTGACGTTAGCAGAGAGCGGAACTCGCAGACACGTTATGCATTTCGCATTGCGTTTGCGAAGCGCCCGCCACTTGGAAAAAGGCATCGTCGAATTTCGATGCACGAACCGTGCGTTGCGCACTCGCGTGTTTGCTATCGGCCGTACAGTGACGTTCGTTTTGACGTGAATGCACAAGCCAGGTATGAGCTACGGAACGGAAAAAAAAAAAAAACTGCGAGCTTTCGCAAAACATCTTTCGCATACGAGTCAGCCGTTTACAAGCATTGGAAAAGCACTGTTTCGAAAAAAGGACTCTTTGTATTCCATTGCGCACTGCCGCGCAGAAAGCCATGACCGCATTTCACGGCGATAGCCGTTAATGCGAGCCAACCCCGCCCGAGTCGTCGTGTAACTGAAGCCCGTTGTAGATTTGGTCGTTCTGCCTTGGCTTGACTTGCCTTTGCTTGAATTGGCGCCTTGCCAAGGCAAGACAATCCAAGAGGCAAGCCAAGAGTGGAAGAAGAAGAGAGAGTTGAAGAGGAAAGAAGAGAAGACGGTAGAAAGAAGACGGAGAAAATGGAGGGACGCCGCCGTGGGGAGAGAAATGGACGTGACAGCTATGGGCAAATGTTTTAACTAAGCCGTAGCCTAGTTTAGCCAGTATTTCTTAGTTTCAGTACTCATAACCACATCAGGAGCGGTATTCAACATAAAAATTACAGGCGGCACTTAAGGAACTAACGTGCGAGTAATGCGAAATCGTTTAAATTCTCATGTCCAGAAATTTCAGAAACAAAGAATTGAAAAAAATTGGAAAGTTGTAAGACACTGTTATGGAAATATTGAAGGTAATGTTCCATTATTCTGATATGTAGGAAAATCTTTCCTTTAGAGTGTTTCCATTGGTCGCATCGAACAGTAAAGACTGCCATTGAAAACCAATGGGCACCGCTTTTGACGACAGCAAAAACATGAATAGCGAACAAAAATACAAGACTGCCGTCTGGTGTGATCTGCAGACTATGTAGATTGTTATACTGAAATCTTACATTATAGGAAAACATTGCGTTCATAAATGGTTCAAAAATGCTTTTGCCCAGAATTGCTGGGTATGATTTTAATCCTATTCTATTATACTGAAGTTGATGCAGCTATAAGTACTAGTACTGACTTATTGGTTAATATTTCGTATTTTCCCGTCTTTGAAGACGTCGCATCATTCCGACCAATAGCGAGTTTTGTAAGCCCGCAACTTTTTGGGCGATAAGCCACCTAATGCTTTCCTATTAATAAACAGCGACGCGGAACAGGAAATACAGTCGCATTCTTTATGAGCTGCAAAGCACCGGGAGCAACTATTTTTTTTAATTGGTTTTCGGGGCAAAGGAAATGGCACAGTATCTGTCTCATATATCGTCGGACACCTGAACAGCGCCGTAAGGGAAGGGATAAAGGAGGGAGTGAAAGAAGAAAGGAAGAAAGAGGTGCCGTAGTGGAGGGCTCCGGAACAATTTCGACCACCTGGGGATCTTTAACGTGCACTGACATCGCACAGCACACGGGCGCCTTAGCGTTTCGCCTCCATCGAAACGCAGCCGCCGCGGTCGGGTTCGAACCCGGGAACTCCGGATCAGTAGCCGAGCGCTCTAACTACTGAGCCACTGCGGCGGGTGATAGAGCAAATTGGCGTTTTACGGCAACCGCATGCGCCGCGAGACACTGCAGAAAGCCGCGCACTTTCGTCTACCACGAAGAAGTGACGACCCCCCCCCCCCCCCTAATAAAAAATGTTCTGGAGTCCCTGAAGATACTGAGGTGATGACGATGACGGTGACAGCTGGTGCTTTCTTTTTCTAGCGGAGAATGCTGGCCTTCTCGCGCCTTACCGGCAGGTCACAAACTACGTCACGTTGCGGCGGTTATCTGCGCTGCACTAAAATTACCCTCTCACTCCCGTATCCCACTCCATGCACCTGATTTTATGCGCTAATCATGTAATCTCCTCTAGCAGTTCTCCGCTTTATAGCCTGATACACTGCGCGACAACTTCCAGGACTAAGATTTAACGCCAGTGGTTGTCAACCATGGGTGTTCGCGCTCCTCGTGAGCTATTGGCTAATGGGGGTTGGCGGGAGGGGGAGGAGGTGCTTCTGACTTACAGCCGATGCTGGTGATTGCAACGATGAAATGAAATCCGTTCATTATCATGCGACGAAACAAAGCATGCGATATGCAGATGCCAGGAAGACATACATGGTCGTGAAATGCATATGTCAATAACACTTCTGTTGGGCCTAGTTGGTGCATGTTGATACAGATGAACGATGTGCGCAAAACATTCGACGAACCACATACACGGGAGAAACACAAGGACTGGCGCAACCTTGTGTTTCTCCCGTGTATGTGGTTCGTCGAATGTTTTGCGCACATCGTTCATCTGTATCAAAATGCATATGTAATTGTCGCGGTTGCCACGTGCGTAATACATATTATAACAAAGCCGGTTGTTCGGTTCTTCTAATGACTACCACCATCCTCTAAAACACATGAATAACAAACATATCCGGAATGTTTCCGCTATAACATAGACCTGCCATGTGGGTGTTTCAGTAACCTTTACGCCCCTTTGTAGGTGCGTAACGGAGTGAGTTACGGACACGTAAACACACCTTTAAGAGTGCGATTTTTTTGTATCGCACAGTGTGCAGCCCCGAGAAACTAAGCCTTTGCCGACCCCTAAAAACAGGGTGTGCGATCTCCGATTTTTTTTTCCATATCCTCTATTTGTACATGGTGTAAATTGCCGTCCTATCCCTATCCTTTATTACTGTCACCCTTTCTTTCCCCCTCCTTGTCCTTTTATTCGCGCTAGCCACAGCTCAGGTTCTTCAGATTTTTCGATGGCAGATGCCGCGGCTGGCAACATCTTCCGTTTACTCTTCCCGTCCTCCTCTCCTTCGGTGCAACTGTCAAAGGGCATGCCATTTGGCAGGTGTGTCAGCTTCTTCACAAGTATATTGTCGAAACCGGGTGATTTTTGTGTTCACTTCTCGATGCCTTCACTTTTCTCTCAAAATTCATATATGTATGGTTATTCCTTTAAAATTTATTTATTTCCGCTTTGTTTCTTCGATTTTCATTCCAATTTCCTCATGATCTCTCAAAATTCCGCATTTATATTCACAGATTCCTCTATTTATATTTATCAGCCGCTTGAGATAAACCTCGATGGATTTTCTCCTTTCTGGATCCGCACCAAACCCTGGCCAATCCCCCACCGTGGCTATGTGCCATCGCTTTTCAGGCAGCAACAACTACCACATCTTTTCCTTCCATTGTGTGCTTATATTAATAAATAGCCACTGACAATATCTCTCATTTGAACACCACTGCTTTACACGCAGACCACGTGAACTCATTGAGGCCGTGTCGCAGCCTTGACCGGGCCCACCGGTTTGGCTTCCGTCTCGGGAAGAAGGCGGCACCTGTCGGTCGGCTCAAGAGTTGCGGCCACAAAATGACCCGGAGGAAACGGCGCTGCCGCACGTGATACGTGACCGGACGCGTGGTCGGAATTGCGATTTCGCCTTCTTTGCGTGCGGGTTTTATATCTTTTCTTGTTTTTTTCCCTCCGTTCGTCCGCGCCGGAGGCACACACTGCGGCATAAAACGCGGACCTTTCAGCACTCTCGCAGAGTGGCCGTAAACACGTGCTCACTCTCGGCGGACTCTGCCACAGCACGCGACCGATTTCAACACGGCAGCGCTGCCGCAGGCTCCGCGGCCGTCTTAAAAACGCCGGCATGTTAATGGCTTCCTCGACGGTGCGCGCTCATCGCAGGGGCACGGGCAGGTGGTCCACCAGGTAATAATGGCTGTTCAGTGGTTACTTATAGCGTGGGTGGCCTAAAACGTCATATATATATATATATATATATATATATATATATATATATATATATATATATATATATATATATATATATATATATATATATATATATATATATATATTGGTATGTATTGCAAACGACGGAATATATTGGCTGCCGTGCCCAGCAGACTCAAAAAACACAGGTGCATGGAATCGGACGGAAAAGAAGTGGCCGCCGCATCCTGCCCTTCCCCATTGGGAAGAGGGTGTATGCTACGGCTCATGGCTGGAGCGTAGGCGGTGCGGTATGCATGCACCGAGGTGGTGCAAGCAGCGTAGGAGCTACGAAGACGCGCGGTCACGAGGCTGCTTCGTGGGGTTCTTTCAAGTTAACGGTACGGTACCCGAGAACACACCTCCTGACGTGCAACAACCTGTTGGCCACGCAGACCATCAGGCCGGCTCTAAACATACGCTCGCTTCCTATCCGTGGATGTACATATTTTGCGCTCATGCACAAGTGCTCGGCTGACGTTCTGCGTGTCATTTCTTACGGGGCTCTTCGACGATGGAGTCTAACGAATGCCGGGGCTCGAGCACCTCGTTGATTGACTACGAAGCGATATAATTGTTTGCAGTGCACTTTCCCTAAGGTATATGCCACGTCGGAGTAGCCGAAAATCCAGCGGTAAAGCCCATGCAGCCGTAGGCGGCCTCTGCTTCTGCTCCTACAGTTCTTTAGGTGCACATCCCCTCCCATGTGAAAGCAGGCAGCTCAAGTGATTCGTCATCTCAAAACAAAGCTCCTTCACAAATACGATCTCGTGACGAGGATCAATGCGGCCGATTGACAGCTATAAACAGCCGCTTTAGTTCGCCCAAGCTCACACACACACACAAAAAAAAAACAGCGAGCACTGCACTAAGGCATTTACATCCAAGTGGCTATCAAACTTATTACAGAGCTGTGTTACGACCGTGGGAGCCTGAGAATACAAAAAAAAAAACTCACAAAACGGTTACGACTGTATAACGCAAACTTTAGCAAAAGCTGTTTAGGCGTTTAGTCACGTGGCCACTGGTGTATATAGTGGTGAAGTGATGCAACCCTGCAACGGCAGGCGGCTGTTCCAAACAGAGCCACCCCGAGGCATATGCGGACAGGGTTGATCGTGACATAAGGTCACGTGACATTAACGTCAAGTTCACATGTCGCGTTACTTGGATGTCACATGATCTTATGTCCGTGGCCAACGTGACACGTCACGTGACTTGGATGTCACATGACAGTGACATTAACGCACCCACTGGTTACGCCGATGCCGGCGAGAAAGCCGGGGACGGGCGCCTAAAAGCTATCGCTGTAAAAAAACACTTCCAGGCGGTTTATTCTCCCTCTTCCTTTTTGCATATGAGCATTAATTTGCCAACCGTTGGAGCACTTAGGCCGCAAAGGAAGAATCCAGGAAGCCTATTCGAAGAAGAAAGATCTTGGGTAGGAAGGGACCTTGCGTCCACAACGGTTATAAACAAATTTTCCTGCGGAACTTTTCCGTCCAGTGGATATGCCAAGCGGATAGCAATTCCTTATCTCTCCGCGTTTCCTCACTCGTGTCGTCACCTGGCAAACGCCTTGTTCCCTCCCTACTCACAATATCTCAGTTGGTCTGCTGCTCTGGCCATCTGCTCTTTCGGCACAATTTTCTCTCGGAATAGCGATGACGAACGATTCGTCGCGCTTGTTGGCCGCACCACTATGCATGCAGGCGCGCTATAGCGGACGGGCACAACGGGGTGAGTGTCGTCACCAAAATGCGCGCGCGCTTTTTACGAGAGAGGAGCCCGCGGGATTGACGCAAATGTATACAGCGTGCTGAAGTGCTCCATCGGTTGTGAAGGCAGGGCACGTCGATGGTGGTGCGGCGAAGTTGTGTCACCGTTCCATCGGCGCTTCCTTCGGCCTCGCGAGCCCGGGTGGCAAGACTCGCTGGAAGCCCCCAAGGCCGGCGACGCGTACGCACTTTGATGGCGTACTGGACAGACTCTACTCGAACTCGCGATGCAGGGCCGCGGTGGCGCAGTGGTTAGGGCGCTCGGCTACTAAGCCGGAGTTCCTGGGTTCGAACCCGACCGCGGCGGCCGCGTTTCGATGGAGGCGAAACGCAAAGGCGCCCGTGTGCTGCGCGATGTCAGTGCACGTTAAAGATCCCCAGGTGGCCGAAGTTATTCCGGAACCTTCCACTACGGCTCCTTTTTCTTCCTTTCTTCTCTCAGTCCCTCTCTATCGCTTCCCTCACGGCGCGGTTCGTGTGTCCGCCGATATATGTGAGACAGATACTGCGCCATTCCTTTACCCCAAACACCAACCAACCAGGGGAGAGGAGTGGGCAGGGTCTTTCAGAGCAAGCCTTGCTGATTTGGCAGTATACAGTCCAGGCCTGTAAGCTCAAGCTACAATGCACAAGGCACTCGTATCCAATAGCCGAAATAAATTTTGAAAAGGGTAAGACACTGTTATGGAAATATTGAAGGCAACTGTCCATTCTTCTGATATATAGCAAAATCTTTCTTTTAAAATGCTTCCATCGATTGCATCAAACAGTTAAGACTGCCATAGAAAACCAATGGGGAATGCTTTTGTCGATAGCAAGAACGGTAAATACCAGACTGCCGTCGGGTGATCTGTGGATATATTGATTGTTATAGTGAACTTGCCACATAGCGCTAAATAGACACGGACGAAGGGAGACAAACAGGACGGGCGCTAACTTACAACTGAACTTTTATTGCAGCCCCGCCACGGTGGCTCAGTGGTTAGGGCGCTCGACTACTGATCCGGAGTTCCCGGGTTCGAACCCGACCGCGGCGGCTGCGTTTTTATGGAGGAAAAACGCTAAGGCGCCCGTGTGCTGTGCGATGTCAGTGCACGTTAAAGATCCCCAGGTGGTCGAAATTATTCCGGAGCCCTCCACTACGGCACCTCTCTCTTCCTTTCTTCTTTCACTCCCTCATTTATCCCTTCCCTTACGGCGCGGTTCAGGTGTCCAACGATATATGTGACAGATACTGCGCCATTTCCTTTCCCCCAAAAAACCAATTATATATATATATTGCATGAAACCAGGCAATGTAAGCACTTTCTTAACAGTGAATGAGTAACACTCAAACAACGTTATCGTCGAACAACATTACGGATCAGCAGATATGAAATGCATTTCTTTGGCAGATAAAAACAGTGAGGAAGCCCTGACGCACGTATCACTCTGACAAATGCTATTGTGAAATCTTAAATTATATGAGAAAATTGAGTTCATAAACGGTTCCCCGCTCAAAAGTGCTTTTCTCCAGAATCATTGGGTATGAGACTTACAGCCACTGTGTGCATGCAGGCTCTATATATTTGCAAGGGCTCTGGGCTTATATAGGCTAGCACTGTAAGCACTGTAGCTTGCACTTTAAGCCAGCATAGTCTCTGCAAGCCAAGAATGCCTACAGGTCTGGAGTGCCTATAAGTTCGTAGTCCCTGCATGCGTATAGTCCCTGTAAATCAAGAGTGCCTGTCAACCTAAAGTACCTAATTATATATAAGCCTCGAGCCCCTATAAGCGTATACAGTCAGGAGTGCGCGAATATTCGAAATTTTCGAATAGCGAATCGAATATCCTCCTATTCGATTCGATGGACAAGTAAAAAAGTCCACGTTCAGACTTGTACGAAACGAATCGAATACGACCCCACCTTTACAAATACTCTTCGAATAAAATGCACGAAGTTCGAATCGGGCATGCTGCAGTTTTCTTCGACGGCTGTCTGACAAACAGGACCCGACACCGACGTCGCACAAGAAGCTGTCGCGACTCGTGTGCGCGTTCAGCGCCGCGACGCAGTTCATTTTGTGTGGCGGCATCCATGATGCTTATACAGACGACCTCCAAGACTGGACGGCGCGGTGTTCAGCCACGTTCAGCAAACTCTGTATTCATGTCCAGTATCGGACGCCATGGCTCATAACTCTCGTCACTCTCATCAACGGAGATGCTTGGTTTGGTTTGCTTTGGTTTATGGGGGTTTCACGTCCCAAAGCGACTCAGGCTATGAGAGACGCCGCAGTGAAGGGATCCGGAAATTTCGACGGCACCTGGGGTTCTTTAACGTGCACTGACATCGCACAGTACACGGGCCTCTAGAATTTCGCCTCCATCGAAATTCTACCGCCGCGGTCGGGATCGAACCCGCGTCTTTCGGGTCAGCAGCCGAGCGCGATAACCACCTCGGCGACATCAACGGAGGTGCGGCGTCAGTTAAGTCGCCCTCGTCGACAGTATACCAAACGGTGATTTTCCGATGCGCATGACAAGACAGTAGCGCAGCTGGTATAGAACACATGCCCCCTATCGGAGGTCGGTGCAGCGGCTTTCGACAGCTTAAGATGCTGTCGCGCGTATCGCAGTACAGCGCTCCTCTCATTCAGCAGTGCGCGTGTTTACAGCCACAGACATGCGTAATGAGGAACCACTTTCCTCCTTCACATCTTTCTTCCTTTCTCTTTCTTTCTCTTTCTCGTCATGTGCTTTCAAATCAGTCAAGCGTACCAGTTGTTGATGAGGCCTAGTGGCCAGAAGAAGAGCTGTGTAACCCTTATCGCCGACTTGACCAGACACACGGATCTGCCATAAAACCAGCCATCCTTCCACCCTTATCTCCCCGTGGACAAGACCTGGACGCCGTAAAAGGACCTCGCCGGCCATCAGATAAGCACCGCAGCTGCAAAGAAGACACGTTCGGGCAAACAGACGTCGTATTCAGAAAATAGAACGAAAATAAAAAGAACAACCATATTGCAGCTGGAACATCAGCTACGCTCGGCTAAACAGCATACGTCATCGGGTCGGGTATGACCACTCGGCGCTTATTGCCCCTGCGAAGCAGCCTTTCAAGGCACCTTCATTCTGGCGCTCTATTTAATGCTCACCTGTAAACAGCGTTCGCGATATATCGCTCCGACTGGGTAACGGTGCACTGTGATACCTGGAAGATATCTGAACGAGCTACAAAAGAAGTCACCGCAAACAATCTTTGCTGCCATATGCTCTCTTTTCGAGTAGACAAGTGAAAAACGCTGCACATTAGACTACACACGGGAGCGACAAAGACACAACATTGTTCAGGTTTGTTGGTCTTTCTACAGACCGACTAACCTTCCTTCATTCCTCATATTTTTTTTTCAAACTTGGCATTAATCCCGAAAACTATCTCAATAGCGATTCATCAAGACCCTCCCGCCACAAACACTATCTTACCATATATCCTGTATTCGCACGAACAAACAAGTACAAATTCTCCTTTTTCCCACGTGCGATATCAGGCTGGAACGCACTACCGATAAACTCACCACTTTTATCGCCCAGCAATTGACGTTCGATACGTTGAACTGTGATTTTCCTTTTCATTGTAATTATCAATGCGCTACTGGATTATATATTCTTTGTTTTCCTTTTTGCTGTATATAGATTGCACTAACCTCTCCTGCTTGGGCGTGGTATGCCTGCAGTATTTCTTAAATAGAATAAAATAAATGTCATTGTTTTTATTATATACTTATTTTCCTTTCCGCTGAAGTCGATGCACTTCCTTGTAAACCCCTGCAACGGCCAGTTCCGATCTCTCGCTCCTGGATGAATTTCAAAACGACCGCAGTTCCACAACCGGTAGAAACACCCGAAACTATACGAGCCCAGTAATATGCCGTGCGTTAACTCCATTCTCGCAGTTTATTTTTTCTTTCGAGAAATATTCATATCATTAACGAAAAACAAACTTCCTTTCATTCTCTGAATAAGAAGTAAATAGCACCGCACTGTAGGCTTCTCCGCCCTTATAAAAATAGTTTATAGACAGTCCGTGCACTTATTATAGATTCTATTGCCTTCCTATAGGTATTTCTTTTTGTCTATTCACAGTCCATAGGCTTTCTATAGACAAAAGTCGAGTAAATGTGTATGGCCATAAATCTATAGATTGACTATAGACTGTCTATAGACTTTACAGACAGGAGTCAGTCTATAGACTGTCTAAATACATTTTTGCACGGATGTTTCGAAGACTGTTGTATTATTTTGTATAGATCTCCTTACATTTGCCTTTTTGGGCGCAGTCATGTTTCCAGTGGTCTCATACGGGTATCTACTGCGCACGCGCAGCACAGTTCATCACGCAAGCGCGCCCAATAAACACTGAAAAGGTCTGTATGCGCTAAGGCTTCTTTCTTCGTGTTTGCGCATGTTGCCTTCAAAAGCTGTTGGCTTATTTCGCACACATATGCGTTGACGCAACACGCTACGCTAGCTGTGTTGGACACGGACCAATGCGTCGCGGGCGCCCGATAGCTGGTGACAGCTGAAAAAAGTGCGCGCGAGAATTTTCCAGCTCTTATTACGCACGTTGGACGGATGGCAGCGATGCAAAAGAGCGCCTCGGTTAGTGTCCCCCCCCCCCCCCCCGCCCCCTTTATTTTCCTTCCCTTTTCCTTTATTATGTTTTCGCGTATTTCTTTCTCTTTTCCTCGACCTTTTTTTTTTGCTTGCGTTATCGCGGCTTTGAAACTAATTAGTAAAGAACGGTCCCGTGAGAGGCGAAAATATTCTTCCAAGGTAGCGAACAGACGGAGGCAGCGAGTCGGGAGATAATAAACAGCTTCTTCTCTAATAAGCGTTTCTTCTTATTTTTCTTACGGAATGCCTTTCCGTTTCTCTGACGCAGTTTGACTTGTAGAAGCGAAGAGTATATACATATTGACTAATAACGGTTGCCAGCCTAGGCTGTGAACGTGCATCGCAGGCGTACTTGGCTCTGCGTAGCAAAAGGAAACGATGGCTCGGTGGCTGCGTTGGGGCAAGTGCGAAGCAATCCGTGCACGCAGGTGCCTATATCTCAGGACGCACCTTTGCTGGTGATACTAAAGAATTAACCCTTACAAAAATGGTCTACAGACAGTCTACAGATTCCTTATAGACTCTATTGCCTTCCTATAGATCACTAAGGTGGCAGACTGGGCATGTTGGTGATTCATAATGGAAATGTACAGCGCAAATACAGACAAGGACACAAGAAAGAATGACATGAAACACACGAGCGCTGACTTGCAACAGGTTTATTTCGAAATTCGGACCAGTATTTATAGCAAAACCAGGCAATCATCACGCATGCGCAGTAGGAGTCAAATGTTCTCTCAAATATAACAGCTCTTTGTTAGTTAGAGCAATAGATGACTTGGCCACGCAGGACTCACCCAACCGGTCTATCAATTCAGCCTCTACTATCTCTCGAGTTAGTTGGCAACGGTGTTTCGCAATCACAGAACAATCTTTGTACACAAGCCGACGCACAAAATCTTCACCAGAATCGCTGTCATCATTACCGTTCTTACATTTTCTGCAGTGAGCGTCCAGGAACCGTCCTCGCCGTTCAGACACATTATAGCAGTGTTCTCGGAGGCGGTCATTCAAACATCTACCGCTTTGCCCTACATAACTCTTTCCACATTTCAAAGGGATGCTGTAGACGATGGACTGCGTACATTCAACGAACTTAGTTCGGTGCTACTTTTTGCAGTTCTGATTTTTTGAATCAGTGGGCCTGGACAGTCTGCACAATTTTTGTAGCTTATCGGGTGCAGAGAAAAGAACTTTTACGTTCCCCCGTTCACCGATCTTTTTAAGGCGATGGGACAGGCCATGAATGTACGGGATCACAGCAATAAGTTCTTGCAGGGGTGCAAGAACTTAGCTATGTCAAAGGCAAAAACTAAAGCAAAACAGCTCTGTAATAAGCTGAAGTTAGAAGAAGTTAGTAAGAGTATAGATGCAAGTCGCCGTGATTTTCTTGAGGTCTTTTTTAGCGTAAAAACACATAAGGTTGACACTCCTTTCAGGACAATTGTCTCAGAAAATGGCACTTGGCAAAAGTCCATTGCCATGTTTCTTCAGAAAAAGCTCGATCTTTTACGCATCGAAGACCCTTTCCAAGTCAAGAACTCTGAGGCCGTCTTGAATTACCTCGAGCGTTCACCGCATAGGAACCTCAGGGCGTTCTCTGTAGACATAAAGGATCTTTTCTATTCGTTGCCACAGTCAGGCTTGCTATCTTGTGTCCAGGACTGTATTGATATATTCGGAAACGTAGCCTTCATGAATGAAACAGGAATGTCATGCAGTGGCTTCTTAGAACTTCTTAGCTTTTATCTTCGGTCAACTTTTATCCAATGGGAAGGGCATCCATATCTGCAGAAGGAGGGAATTTGTATCGGCTCCTGTATCGCCCCGGTTCTTAGTGATTTATTTTTAGCTCATCTTGACAGAGCCCTTTGTAGCTGCCTCCCAGATTTTAATGTAACCAAAATTTTTAGGTATGTTGATGATTTTCTAATATTCCTTGGCTGCAGTTCGGACTCTTTTGAAGTACTAGCTACTAACACACTGACCTTCTTACGTGCAGGCTTATCGCCTCTAGAATTAACGCATGAGATGCCTTCTGACGACAGTATTCGATTTCTGGACGTCAGGCTTTTATTTCGTAACGCACAGATTTACTGGAAGTACGAGCCACGCGCTAACAAGCCACTGCTTCCATTCGGCTCCGCGCATTCCAAATTGGTGAAGAGGAGAATTGTAAGACTATGCTTCAAAAATGCGCTTTGTAAATATAGTCCTGAGCTAATGGCTGCTAGCTTCAGTGAACAGATCCTTCGTCTCAGAGCAGCGGGGTATCCCACTCATGTTTTGATCAGTGTCGCGGAAACCCTCCTTAAGCGCCTGTGCTCAACAGAGCCTCGTACGTCACTATCGCCTTCAACAAAACGGATTGCTGTGGTCCCGTACATTCATGGCCTGTCCCATCGCCTTAAAAAGATCGGTGAACGGGGGAACGTAAAAGGTCTTTTCTCTGCACCCGATAAGCTACAAAAATTGTGCAGACTGTCCAGGCCCACCGATTCAAAAAAATCAGAACTGCAAAAAGAAGCACCGAACTAAGTTCGTTGAATGTACGCAGTCCATCGTCTACAGCATCCCTTTGAAATGTGGAAAGAGTTATGTAGGGCAAAGCGGTAGATGTTTGAATGACCGCCTCCGAGAACACTGCTATAATGTGTCTGAACGGCGAGGAGGGTTCCTGGACGCTCACTGCAGAAAATGTAAGAACGGTAATGATGACAGCGATTCTGATGAAGATTTTGTGTGTCGGCCTGTGTACAAAGATTGTTCTGTGATTGCCAAACACCGTTGCCAACTAACTCGAGGGATAGTAGAGGCTGAATTGATAGACCGGTTGGGTGAGTCCTGCGTGGCCAAGTCATCTATTGCTCTAACTAACAAAGAGCTGTTATATTTGAGACAACATTTGACTCCTACTGCGCATGCGTGATGATTGCCTGGTTTTGCTATAAATACTGGTCCAAATATCGAAATAAACCTGTTGGAAGTCAGCGCTCGTGTGTTTCATGTCATTCTTTCTTGTGTCCTTGTCTGTATTTGCGCTGTACATTTCCACTTCCTATAGATATTTCTTTTTGTCTATTCATAGTCTATAGACTGTCTATAGACAAAAGTGTACTAAATGCGTGTGGCCATAAATCTATAGATTCTCTATAGACTGGAATCCAATCTGAAGGGAGTCACAACGAAGTCAAAGAAAGTCGCAATCACTTGATTTTTAAGTGACTACTAAGAAAGAAAATACAAAAATTAGGAAATTCCTCCAAGGGCTTCATTCGAGCTCCTTCAGTATGAAAGCGCGAAAGCGACAGCTGTTCAATTTCTCCAGAGGACGTTCCGCAAGTTTCTAACGCCGCAAAAGAACGTCCGGGGCGGTGTTGGGTCTGCAGCGTCTTTGATGTGTCTGCGAGTCTGGTGCTCCGTTTCATTAACACTCATCTACGAACAGAGACACTGAACTGTACGACCAGTCCGCGTGAAGTTGGATAAATGCGCTTGGTGCAGACCCGTCGCGGAACCGGTCGAGATTCGGCGGAAGACGAATTCGCGCGTCTTTTGGCACATACGCCACATGCAGCGTACAGACTTTGCTCAGGCAATGCGGGCGTTTTCACGTTTATTCAGTGACACGGGTCTCGACTCGCGGTTGTGATGCCAGCAAATGTGCGTGCACATACTCTCATCTCTCTTCTCACCACATCGTCACCCATCGTGACCCTCTTTCTTCTCCTCCTCCTCCCCTTCCCCAGTGCAGAGTAGCAGGCCAGATATCAATCTTTCTGGCCGACCTCTTTGCCTTCGTGTCCAAAATTTATCTATATAATAATAATAATAATAATAATAATAATAATAATAATAATAATAAATAATAATAATAATAATAATAATAATAATTGGTTTTGGTGGAAAGGAAATGGCGCAGTATCTGTCTCACATATCGGCGGACACCCGAACCGCGCCGTAAGGGAAGGGATAAAGGAGGGAGTGAAAGAAGAAAGGAAGAAAGAAGTGCCGTAGGGGAGAGCTCAGGAATAATTTCGACCACCTGGGGATCTTTAACGTGCACTGACATCGCACAGCACACGGGCGCCTTAGCGTTTTGCCTCCATAAAAACGCAGCCGCCGCGGTCGGGTACGTTCGAACCCGGCAACTCCGGATAAATAGCCGAGCGCTCTAACCACTGAGCCACCGCGACGGTTCTTATCTATTTGCTCATTCGGTGTTTTGTTGATTTTGTTCCCCTCAGCCTATATATCATATAGTTCGTGGTACTGAATCGAATTTGGTCGACTGTTACGGAATATTCGTTGATCTTGCGTGCCAGTCGGTCTCGAACATATGAAAAGAAAATACGTTAGCGTCCTGCACGAAGTAATCGGAGGCTCAGCGTTCGTTGACATCTCCATCATACCGCGATATCCGAACAGTACATGAGATCGCAGCGTGCTGATTGGAAATCAAACATACTTGAAGCCTTCTTCGTGCTCGACTTTTCCCAGTTGATGAGCTTAGTTGCCTTTCATTTACAGTTGAATCTCGTTATAACGAAGTCGAAGGGGCCCAGTGATTACTTCGTTATAGCCGTAGCTTCGTTATACCCATTTCGTTTTAAACCGTTTCGTTATAACGAAGTTCGACTGTGTTTGTTCTACGGAAGCATGGCCAGTTTTCAGTTCCCGAAGAGGAGTAGACGTTTGCCGTTGTCATTTAGTACAACAAAGCTGGCTGAAAGCGCAAAACACAAAGGTGCCCGTGTGCTGTGTGATGTCAGTGCACGTTAAAGATCCCCAAGTGGTCAAAATTATTCCGGAGCTCTCCACTACGGTACCTGTTTCTTCCTTTCTTCTCTCAGTCCCTCCTTTATCCCTTCCCTTACGGCGCGGTTCAGGTGTCCAACGATATATGAGACAGACTCTGCGCCATATCCTTTTCCCAAAAACCAATTTTCGATTTTCCGGCCGACCCGCCGCGGTTGTTCAGTGGTTAGAGCGCTCGGCTAATGATCCGGAGTACCCGGGTTCGAACCCGACCGCGGCGGCTGCGTTTTTATGGAGGAAAAACGCTAAGGCGTACGTGTGCTGTGCGATGTCAGTGCACGTTAAAGATCCCCAGGTGGTCGAAATTATACGGGGCCCTCCACTACGGCACCTCTTTTTTCCTTTCTTCTTTCACTCCCTCCTTTATCCCTTCCTTTACGGCGCGGTTCAGGTGTCCAACGATATATGAGACAGATTCTGCGCCATTTCCTTTCTTCAAAGCCCATTATTATTATTATTCCGACTGAAAGCGCCACGGCAAAAAGATGGCCGAGTCTCTTGAGAGACACGAGTAAAAAAAATGACAGAATCTTGCCCAAAATACGACAGAATGTTTTGTTGTAATTTTCTCGTAACAACAGGTTTTTTCTGCAGTATTGTAATATGTTTGTTTTAAATGTAATTTTTGGTAGTTTTTTACTCTACGACAAGAGACAGCATGATACTACAGAAAATTCTGTTGTTACTACACGTTCGTGGTGCAAAACACTACAAAAAATCTGTTGCGACGACAGGAACATTTCTGTCGTGTTTTCCGACAGGGACGGACATGCTCCAATAAGAGAGGACGTAAGCTGAAAAAAAAAGTATATGAACGAAGCCAGTACCCAGCGAAAGAAAAGACAAAAAGAAACAAAAAGCGACAGAACGCCGACGCGTTATCCGGCGGTAAACAAGTGTCTGGACCGGGGCCAACGCCATATGCACCTCCGAGGAAAAAAAAAAAAAACGAACGGCCCGATAAGACGGGAGGATGTCTTTGTGCGGCTGAGCATCGCTGGCATTTTCACTCGAAGGGTAGACGACACGCCACACCTTTGTTTGAGTGGATCGGCCTTCCTGCGTGTTCTGCTGTTCAGCAGCGTTGCCGATCGACGTCCTGCAGAGGCTCGTCTCGCGAGTTCGACACCGCGGCCCTCGCGTGACGTACGCGTGTGCCAGATGACGACATCGCAGGGGTTTCCGTCTATCCGCGGATATTTCCGCTTTAGATGATCGAACGCGATGTATTTATCATTTCCGTCAGCAAGCTGTCGCGTTAAGCGTAAAGGTCAATAACGGCCGATACGACCACAGCAACCTCTTAAAGGGCCTTTAAGTCCAGGCGCCTTAACACCTACTGGATCCATTCGGGCCCATCGATCTCGAAACATCTAGACTCTCCTTTAAGGAGTACAGAAAGCAAAACTTTTGCTTACCCGTTTTCTGTTTTGAAATGATGCGTTAGGCATTAGTAGCCTCGTTTACGCCGGGTCAGGGGATCGAGTTGAGCAAGGTGAGCCCAACTCGACGACTGCGCGTTTACATGAACTCGATTTTAGCGAGTCAAGACCGGTTCAGCTGCAGCGACACCAAGCGATCAAGCGTCGAGCAGGCAACGGGAGAGAGCAATGGCAGCCCCCAAGATCGCGGTACATGCAGACCGCTGTCTCGGAGGCACAACGGCCCAAGCGAAAGACAGGTTCGCATATTTATCATCTCCCCTCCCACAGATTACGCCCTTGGAAATCCTGCGTGAAAGTAGTGGAAAGTCGCGCTGTACATCAAACTGCAATTTCGCCAGTGGTTTGCTATATCGAACTGCGCGTCGTGCACCTGCAAGTGGCGCTTCTCCTAACGACTCTCTCCGATCACTTTCCGCGCGTGGGGATGGTTCGGCTGCTCCCGGCCTTTGCACCTATATTGTCAGCGTTATACCACGGTAAAACCGCATGACGAGGTGGACGTGGGGTGGGCTTGAGGGTGGCATTCGGTCTTATTTTCCACGCCGTATACCACTGTCATGCGGTGACGCCAGCCTAACTAACGGAAGCAGCGACGACGCTAGCTTGACCTACATATTTTGTCGAAGGCGTTACGGAAACCAGCTGCACCTTAATTTTAATCAGAGAATATTTTATACTGTTCTGGTATCATGATTACACATCTTGTTATAGGCAGTGGCTAATTCTAAAGCAGCATCCGTGCACGCTGGCTTCGATGCAAAGCAAGTTATTAGGCCTAACGCCCAGCAAGCTGTGCGCTGCCAGCACGCCGGCGGGAAGCACGTCGCTGACATGAATGCAATGCATTACTGCTTCTAAGTTACAGGCAAGTCAATCTAAACCATTTCTATATATCGAATTATCGATATATCTAACTATTTCGCAATTCCCTTTGAGTTCGATATATCCAGTTTCGAACGTAAATTAATTTATTCTTGATGTTATTGCGGTTTCGGTTTCATCAATCTAACGATGGCTGTGACGTATAGGCCACGTGAGGCATGAAAAAAATTGCGATATAATCCCATTGATAAACAGCTTTAATTTACTATATATACAGCGCTTAGGCCAGCCTGCTTCAAGAACAGGGATGGCAACAAACGTTGTACCAACAGTTATATTGCAGTTTTTTTTTTTCATCCCTTGTATCACCTAAACACTTACACGCCACGACCACAGTTCGGTTGATGAAATCAAAACAGCACAAGGGAAGAAATTCAATTATAAAATTTTTAACGGAAGTAGGCGAACAACACGTGGTGGTCTCTTATGCATAGTTACACCATGCAAACCCTGCAACTAAAATTATGCCTCTATAGTTCTATAACAAGCTGTCCGCAATCTCTTTCACGCGTAATGAACAGGGAGTTAACTAAAATAACAGACTGCATCTGCAACTGACCTCATTGAGCTAGGATGCGTCCTATCCGTATGTCTTCTTTGCGCTGGTTCGCGTGGCGCTTTGCAAGTCACGGAGTATTCAGGCTCCTAACAAGATGATTCGTGCCGATTAAGGCATCAAGCCCGAGGCCCCCGTCATACGGCAATCGCCGTAACAACGAAACAGTTCCAAGCTCAGGAAATCTGGGCAAGCGCTTGGATACGTACTCAATTGCAAAAAGTTGCCGCGGCATTTGGTACACCCCATTGAATTACTATCGCAGGCATTCTTCGGTGCGAGCCCGTAGGAAGAGAGAGTCACCAGTATCAACGTCTTCGCGCACCAATTCACCGGAAGCTTTAGTTTTCTCTCAATTAAAAATTAAATACACTTGAACCTCGTTATAACGAAGATGAAGGGGCCAGGCGATTACTTCGTTATAGCCGTAGCTTAGTTATAGCCCGTGTTGACCGAGCTTCCAAGGAAAATAGTCATCCCTTCATTATATCCGTTATCTCGTTATAAAACGTTTCGTTATAACGAGGTTCGACTGCATTCCCATTTATTTACACGGTGTTCGCTATTGGCGACTGACAGATGGCGCCAGTTGGTAATGTCCGCGAAAACTGGGCATGCTTCCGTGCAGGCGTCCTTCCGTCCTGATTGTCTATAAATGGAGCAGAGACCACGCCTGTTTGGAAGAGTTCTCAAGACCAATCCTTTCTCCGGAGCAAACTTATTCGATTGCCGAGATTCTAAGAAATTAAGACGTACGGCTTTCCTTTGTTGCTGTGTGGCTGAGTTGTCTTGGACGTTTAATTTAGTAATTGTCCCTTCGCTGAAATTTCGCGCCGGCGCTCCTCCAATTCCACTATCCATTCGATTCGCTGCAATAGGGAGAACAAATCTCGTCTGGGTGCTTAACTTGCTTCGGCAACAAGCGTTCAACTATACTTCATTCCGGTCACGTGACACCGCCGGCAGTATGCACAGTGGATATACAGAGTTTCGAAAGTACTACCTTTCCTCGTACAAACGCTTTCAATGCATCAGCCACGTGGCACAGGGCTTTGAAATGGCCTTCCGGAAAATGACGCCCGCATCCACGATCTTGCAAAGTTTGGACGCGACCAATATCGGCTATATTTTCCTTCTTCCTCATTGGATGAAACTCCTCCCGCTGCACACTTGCGCAACTATACGGCTGAGCTCTGTAATAAGGCTGCCGTGATTGAGCGCACATTAAAGAATAGCCTCACGGGTTCATTTTCATTTAGAACCGCGCCTTGCGCTTCGCTCTTTACCCCAGCAAATGAGCGCACATCACATTCCTTGAAGACGCCTACGCCGCTTCACTAAATAACCCCAGTAATTAAAAATTTAATATGTCTATGACCACAACAGTGGCCTGGTGGGTTGAGCATCTTCCTCGCATGCGGGAGGTGTGGTGTTCGATTCCCAGTGCCGCCGGTTACCTGCCGGTGATACGAAGGGTGAAAGATTTCCCCTGGCATTGTGCTCGGTTTATCTGAGGCGAAATGCTTGAGAAATGGGTCTTCGGACCCCACCTTCTGTGGACGAAAATACCTTGTGCCATGGCGCATTTTGTTCAGAAGCTACCATTGCGCAGTGAAAACGAATAATCATAATCATTAATAGACATTGCCTCGTTCCAGCCATTGTACAGAGCGGTTGTGTCAAAATAACGCTTCCTTCCAAGTTCTCCGCAGCGGCTATCAGAATATACTATTAAAGAAACTAAGAAATAGCTATTATTATTATTATTATTATTATTATTATTATTATTATTATTATTATTATTATTATTATTATTATTAACTAGTCCCCACTAAGGTCGGAACCGGCATCTTTAAAGACAGCAAAACTTCTAGTTGGGACCGACTTGATCAGCACCTTCGTCTTATGATAGCAGCAGCTGGACAACCAGGTTTGAAGATCCGCTCAGTATCACATGATTAGAGAAAAATTTTTTTTTTAGAGGGCACTTAGGTATGACCCCACTCTGGAAGGAAAAATGTTTACTTGATGGAATAAAATTTATTCCACTGTTTTGAATTGTCAGGCATACCATGGTAAAATCATCAGAGAGTACAAAGCTTCAGAAGAATGTTTTGTATTTTTTATTCATAATGTCTTCCGTTAAAAAGTGCTGAATTCGCCTCTCAAGCCAACAGTGATAACTCGCAAATAATCTAATGCACACCATCATGCTATGGAATTTATGCACGTCTAGCTATTGTCTGGGCAAAATTAACTATAGAACAAAGAGATTGTGATGAGTTCGCCGGGTTTTATCGCAAAAAAAACTGAGAACATACAGTAAAAGTGGCTTTCCGAAAGCACAGGTATTCAGACAACAGGCCACTTCGTGAAAAATTCTTAGTGGAACTCAATAATCCGAGTTCATTGCATGCTTTGGAATGTAATAAATAAGAGTGTCAAGTTTCAATAGAAAATGTTCACCGAGTGTAATGTTATCCATGTTGGCCTAACACAGAATAGAACAAAATTGAATTTCGAGAATAATAATGAAGGTTACAAGTTCTTTTTACACAAGTTCCTAAATACACAAGAAATAAGTCCTAAAGTGCTAAAGTGCTCCATGCCTGCAAATAGGTTCTCCTTGAGCGTTTCCCTCGCCTTTTTTTTTTTTTTGCTCTCGTAGCAGCTCGCCTTTTCATCATTGCTTTTCTTTCTGTTTCATTTAGCACAGTGCAAGTAACTAATGATCTTGTAACTTTTGAACGGCACTAGCCGGAATCACATTTTTTTTTTGTGTGCAAAGGGTGCACTTCAAGAGTGTTGTCATACCTTAAGACTGCTTACGTGCTGTGAAAGCGAATGCATGTGTGCGTGCGTGTAAGCGTGAGCGTTCGACCTCGACGCAGGTTGCGCATTGAGAAATGAAACGAAGCCTCCGAACGCTGATTCTAGAAGAGCAGAATCTACAAAGGTCCGAGTGAAGCACTCGGGTACTCCGTTCGAATACCTGTCGCGAGCCAGCTCCAAATCTGGCTAAGAGGCGTATGCTATATGGAGCGATAAATCGTATGACACCACCCGCAACGGTGTACAACGAACGGTTGCGTCTCAATTTTAATACTACTAATAAGTTTTCCAGGAAAGGAAATGGCGCAGTAACTGTTTCACATCCCGGTGGGCACCTCAATCGGGCCTAATGGGAAGAGCTAAAGAACCTGGGGATGCATACAATTGAATGTGCATATGTCGTGGATTCGAATGCTTGTCGCAAGCTTGCCTCGAACTTGACTAGCACATGTAAGCTATATATATGCAACGAGAAATCGTACGACACCACTCGGAAAGCTGTACGACAAACGGTTGCTCAAAGTTCTGTTGCGAATGTTGTCGGAAAAACTGGCACCACGCGAAGGAGGTCGGCCAGTGGGGGGCATTTGTAGATGAAACGGCATGCACTACATGATTGTCTGAACTCGCGTTACGTGCGTCCTATGGCCGCTTGATGAGTCACCCTTGCCATCGGTGAGATTTTCTGTACTGTTTGCGAGTACAGACTAAGCAACAATACTCCTATATGGGAGTAAAAAGGAAGGAAGCTTTCCTCCAGCATCCTTATCAGAGAGTGTGCGCTAGAGGTCATCTTACTCCTTTCTGCTTAGAGTGCACACACAGAAACACTTACGCACACCGCCAGCTTTTCTCGTAATGGGCCCTGTGAGGCTTTCGCCTTAAAAAAAAAAAAAGGCTCCGACAAAACCGATAAGCTCCAGGAACGGCCAGTATTACACAAAATTCCCCGAAGTCCCTCCGCAAAGACGACGCACACACACTTTATCGCGGACGTCATCTCGTTATGTCACCGGCCATGCTCCAGGCGCATTAATTATCTCGCGTTTCGAGCCCGGGCCGCCAGCTATCAACGACTTGTAAATTCAGGGACGACGACTTCGTCAGCCTCCTCGCCACTGCTGCGTGGACGTTGTCTCTCCGGACTGCGCCCGCCGCGGGACGAGCGTTTCCTCAAAGTGACCCAAATTAATCCGTAAGCGGCCTTCGTTTCTCGCTCCTTATAGGCACTCCGGTGAGAGAAGGACAGCGCATCGTGTTTTAGGGCCGCCTGATAAGAGCAACCCACCCCCCCTCTCTCTCTCTCTCTCCCGCATTTTTCCTCAATAAACCACGGCTTGATCAACGAGGAAAAAAAAATACACACAGGGCGACAATCAAAGATGCTGCGAATTTCGGCGCCACACAGTGAGTGACGTCACTGATGAACGATGCGGCAGCAGGGGAATACCTGGGCCACCGTGGTACGGCAAGACGAGGAAACTGTAAACTGCATTATGTTGTCTTGTGTGTGTCTACTGTTTTATGTTGTAATTAGTAGTAGTGATACTCTGAATCGCTTCTGACGAAGGGACCATAGTGTTTGAACCTGACGCTGGTTAGAGCGTACGAGTCTTGAGTCTGAACTCTTCACTGGGGAGTGAAACACGAACCACCTTTGCAGGCTGAGTTGTTCGAATCTGGGTTTGCCCCCGAAGGGCCGCAGCGGGGTTAGCGGAGCCTCCTCCAAGCACACACCCCAGAAGAAGCCGGGCGCCGGGCCGGGGGTGGCTTGTACCCATTTTTACCGGTGGGTGTCCGGCGGTGGGTTTCGAACTAACCACCTCCCGCAGCCGAGGCGGACGCCCAGACCACTTCTTGATCCAATTATTTTCTTTCTAATGCCGAATTTTAATATAAGGTCCTTGTTTTTGGAACTCAAATAAGCATTAGGTTGTCTCGTATATGTTCGCTGTTTTACGTTGTAATTACTAGATTTTTGATCCAATTATTTTCTTCGCAATGCCCAATGCTAATATAAGGTATTTGTTTTTGGAACTCAAATAAACATTATGTTGTCTTGTGTGTGTTCAATGCTTTATGGTGTAATTACTAGATTTTTGATCCAATTGTTTCATTTCATAATGCCCAATGTTACTTTAACACTCTGAATTGCTTGTCATACTTATTATTTGATTATTATTTGTTCTGTATGTTGTAGCTGTGCCTTTTTGATTGCTACTGTCATGTAGCGGACTCCTGGGCCTCAGTCAAGCTGCTTGAGGAGCTTTTAGGCCGGTGTGACCGTCCAGTTTCATTTCTGCAAAAATAAAAATAATTATTTAATGGATTGATTGATTATGATTGATTGATTGATCATTGTGGCTGGTGTTCTCGTGGAGCCCAGGGAATTGCGTGAGATGCGGTGGGGAGGCTCAAAGGTCGCACTAACCCTGTGCTTACAGGGTCACGTGACTCCATGGCGTCAGAGTAAACCAGACGCCAATGTGAGTTACAATATAGCTAATTCAGTATAACGTCCTCCCCGTCCCGTGTTCAAATAGATGCATCGCGCTCCTGCCCTCCCTCTTAAGAACGCCAATTATCAGGCCCGGAACTGCACCACATGAATATGCGTCACACGCCCTCTACAAGGCCCACATGAGCCGTACGCGCCTGGATACAATGACCACGCATGCAGGGCTAATGGAATATGCCGCTTTGTTCAGCTTCGCCGCTTGGGGTGACACGAGTACACGGCCTTTCGAGTAACGTCTACAGAAGTCACGTCAATCTGCGCATGCGCAGGTCGCCTCGAGAACGCCAAATGGCGCCACGTATCCGGCAGCTGCGCGCACGCCTTCCGCACCGGGGACCAATCAGCGCGTACTGACTGGCAGAGGGCGGGATGCCGGTACTCCGGTAACGGCAACAGTAACACGGTGCACGGTATGCTAAATGTATCTATTATATTCGGCCGCATTTTCGGCTACCTGGGCCACGATATTATACCGGCACAGCTGCCAGGCACATAAGTCTTATTTCAGACAGCAGTCTAGAAGCGTCAAGTCATGACCAGAGGAATTCGTGATGCACATTCGTACAATGGTTTGTCGACACTCTGAACGGTGGCGCAGCTGGAGGCGGTGCTCTAACAGTACACAGTCCCGTTCGCTCACTTCCGGTTCAAGCCGTCACCGTTATCATAGAGCGACACTTAAACGAACGGTGCAGTTTTCAGTTATGACGTACCGCGCCGATGCCATGTTTCCAGTCAAGCTTCTCGTATGAAGGTTATCGCCTCCAAAAATCAAAAGATTGGGGCAATCGAAGGAAGGACGACGTAAGTCAGTTACCGGGTTTTCACCAGTGACACAATCAGCTGACGTCGGTGGACGGCCTCTGATTATACGGGGTGTCTCATCTTATTCAATACACATTTGGCCGGCGTTAATGAACTAATTAACATTTAGGAATATGCTCGAAGGTAACATCCCGGCCAGACAACCCAGATTCGAAAGCGGTGCTCCGTAGCTTTAAGGTGTTACGGCATATTTACAACAGCAACAACGACAAAAAAAGAGTCAGTATCGAGGAAAGTGGATAGCCCTGCGTATAATATACAGGGGCGACGACTTTGCGACTGAAGCTGCATCCCTTCGGCAGGCGCGCTTAAAATACATACGGGAGTAGAAAGCGAGGGGAAGGGAGTGTGCAAAATGACGTAATTCACGTCCGTCTTTCCGGCGCCGAATGCGCGGGGATACAGAAAGGGGGGGGGGGGGGGGCTTTCCCTTCATTGTCATTCAGCCGCCACAGAAGAAGACGCACGCCTGACCGAACGCTCCTCACGTCGCCGTTCGATGCGTCGCTTGTGCCCGAGACCTCTCCCATCCTCTCTCTCTCTCCTTTCTCTACGTCCTCAAATACGCCTTGGCTCGCGGCCTCGGCATTTCTGCACAAGCGTTTAGGCAGTACGATCATCGCCATCTGGCACAGTTATGCAACACTGTGAAAGCTGGAACAGAATCACTGTCCGTAAAGAGTTCGGGCGCGCTAGAACACACACGCGTTGTGTGTACACAGCTTTCGTCAAAAAATTACACGATTGCACTTAGGTCTGCTTATGAGCGCAAATGAAAAATGAAACTCCCTGCCCGCTTCCTCCCTACATTTTTCATTTTTATCAATTTTCTGTATTCTTTGCTATCTTTATTTTCTTTTATATTTCTTAATTTTGTTTTTCTCATTTCTGTATTTATATTTACTTATTTTTTTACTTTTGTTTCATTTTTAATTTCTGGTTTTCTTTTTATTTCAATACACATACGTTGCTTAAGAACTGCTGCTTAATCTGATTAACTTTACATTGTTGTCTTATTCACCATACAATTTATGATTGACAGTTCGTGCGGACAACTTCCGTCCACAAACTTCCGCCTACAACTTCGGTCCACGCCACCCATGAGCCAAGAAAGGCTTTTGCCTTAAAATCTTCGGGCCACGGGATTTCCTTGTGAGTCATGTAGCGAAGCACTTACAAGGCCCCCCCACGAACAATGGGTCTTGAAAGGTAAGAACGAGGGTTTTGCGAAACTTAATAACACTTGGAGCTTGAGAGGGCTGCCGTAAAGTAAGCAGGTCGGAAGGCAGGCAAGGTCTTAACGTCCCAAACCCGCACACGGGCCATGAAAGACGGCGCAGTAGAAGGATCCGGTCTTGTGCCAATACTTATCTTAATCTACGTTAATGACCAGCCAAACTGCGTTCCCTCGGCTATTCATTTATTTGCACATGACTGCGCTGTTTTTCGCGACATAAAAACCGACACTTACACGAGCGTAATTGCAACTGACATTAACAATATCCCTTCCTGGCGCCGAACACGGCAAATGACGCTTAACGCTAAGAAATGCAAATTCATGCGCATATCCCGAACGACCAGCAACTTATCGTCTCAACCATATCGCTCTCAGGTCAGTCACCTCAAGCAAGTACCTACGCATTCCTGTAACTTAAAGGCTGAGCTGGAAAAATCACGGCTATTTAATCGTTAACAAAGTTAACTGCATGCTTGGGTACTTAAAATGTCGCATTCACTGAGCCCCAGCCAACAATAAGCTTTTGTCCTACAAAACCATCACTCGTTCCCAACCTGAATGCGTGTCGTCAGTTTGGGATTCAGGTTACTAACCGCCTGATCAACCAGCTAAAAATGGTTGGAAGCAATTCAGCTCGTTTGAGCTACCCAACTGTTATCGCACTTACAGCACATCTACGATGCCATATCGTCTGAACCTATCACCGCTTGCATCCATTCGGACACTTGAAGGGTTATGTTTATTTCATAAGATTTTTTTTATCACGGTGATCTGCTCTACGAACTGCTCATTCCGCCTTCTTTAATGGAAACGCGCTCAGACCCCCCCCCCCCCCCCACGCACGCAAACACACACACACACACACACACACACACACACACACACACACACACACACACACACACACACACACACACACACACACACACACACACACACACACACACACACACACACACACACACACACACACACACACACACACACACACACACACACACACACACACACACACACACACACACACACACACACACACACACTGTGGACCTAAATCCATGCCATACTGAACCATTCTTCGACTAATTCATCCTCTGCACGTCGAAAGATTGGAAGTTAGACCGCTAACAAACTTCAGTATATTGTATATTATTAGATCACATTCTTCTTTTAGATTTGTCCATCAGAGACATATACTTGCCTTCATTATACTGTGTACCTTGAACTGTCATTCTGCAATTCACAATTACATATTTTAAGCTCGTTTTTCAGGCTTTTGTATATCATACACATGATTAAAACACAATTACAAACATCAGTCTGCATAACATGGATCGCGTCTGTTGGTTAAGTGTTTTCATTTTATTGACGTGCTCAGCCATTCCCCTCTGTAATGCTTCTACGCTGAAAGTATCAATAAAGAATCGAATAATTTCGACTACCTATGTTTGTATGCTCGAAAGCAAACCTAAGCTGATATTTCTGCTATCTGAATTTCCGTTTCCTACTCACGCAGTTCACTGTAACTAAGATTATAATGTGCAATATGAAAGTTTCTCCTTGGTAATACAACTCATGCGTTCATATGCCATGCTGCAAAAACACCAATGGGATTCGCGATATTTTAAATTATTAATCTATGTTGGCCTGAAGATTTCTGACCAAGACTGTTCTGGCATTTCGTTCTCGTCAATACCCCAGTATCCACGTTTTCGGCTCAACACTATAGACAAGCCACATGCGAAGGCACGTCTTGCCAGTGTAGTACTGCCGCGGTGGATGAAGCACTCTTCAAGATTAAAAACTCGCATAAACAATTTCGCGCGGGATATGATCTCCTAGGAGGCAGAACGAATCCTAAGACATTAAGACTGGAACCACAGAGAGGTGGAACTAATATGGGTGCCGGCACACTCGGGAAACAGGGGAGACGAGTTGGCTCACAGCATAGCTCGAGGTTATGTCAGCCGAGCAGTGAGCCGGGTTGAGTCCCCAAATTTCACGAGAGATGCATTCATATCCTTTCACGACTGCACCAATCCGTTTAAAGGGGAAAGGAGGATCTATCCGCCCCCAGACAAGAAGCTCGACAAAAGCCAGGAGGTGACGTGGCGTCGACCCCAGACGCGATCCTTCTTGAGCCAGTCGAGACTACCACACATGCATCCAACGGAATACAATCCGACTTGCAAAGAATGTGGCGAGGTAGCCGGATATACGTCCACATTCTATGGAGCTGCGAAAAGGCGCCGCCACCGGCGGACAGAGCGGTGGGAGGCTATACTGGCCAGCTCAGACCCGTTCACGCAAGTCCGGGCCACTGAAAGGGAACGGAGCAGAGCAAAAACAAGCCATCACACAAGAAGGACAAGACACAACACGAGCGCTCTTGTTCTTGTTCAGTGGGCCCATCTTTTATGGTTAAAAAATGCACCAACTAGCCCAAATAGAAGTCTTACTGAAGTATCTTTCTTGTTCACTGGGCCCATCTTTTTGTGTTCGTCCCTCTTCAAACAGCATTGACCTTTTGCTCACCCACATCGTGGACTCTACCTGGAGAGCAAGGCGCTACGGCCAGCGCTCGTGTTGTGTCTTGTCCTTCTTGTGTGATTGCTTGTTTTTGCGCTGATCCGTTCCCTTGGTTAAAAAATGCACCAACCAGCCCAAATAGAAGTTTTACCGGGCCACTGAGTGAGCTCACAAGGTCGCCAAGAGCCATGGGCTAGAAGCCATCTAGTACAGTGCCCACTATAGGGCTCAGTGCCGGCAATAAACCTTTTCCAACCCAATCCGTCTAGGCGAGTTCTGAGGCGCTCTACGCAGTACAAACGGCGCAGCAAACGTGTTGTCATAATTTCCCAGTCGCTGGCTTGGGGTCATATACGTGGGGCCCCGTGACGCAGGCGCCGTTTAAAATGAGCTCTTCATCGTCCTCGCTTCCTGTCAGCGTCGCTTATTTCCAGTTCTCAGCCGAGGCGCAAGTCGTAAAATACCGTTTTCACAGCCGTCTACCGACGAGCGTCGTCGGACGTGAGCGAGAAATGTTTTCCCCCCGTGTCTCTCCTAGCACGCTCATCCACCTTATATACGATTCAACGTCAGCAGTGATATTTGCGCGCTCGAAGTTATTCTCGCGGTCCGGATCTTTCTTTCTTGGTTTTATTCTAAAGGATTCCGCTTCGATTGGCGCCCGTCGTAAAGCTGTCAGCACACGAGCCGAGTTTTTAATAGTCCGCGCGATACGAGCGAATCTTTATCAGCGATCGGGTGGAGTCCAACGGTGCCGCTCACCGACGGCTGCTGCTGGCTCGTTGCTTTCAAAGGCGAAACGCGTGCGAGCGACAGTTCCCAAACAGCGGGTGAAAATTGGTTTTTTGGGCAAACGAAATGGCGTAGTATCTGTCTCATATATCGTTGGACACCTGAACCGCGCCGTAAGGGAAGGGATAAAGAGGGGAGTGAAAGAAGAAAGAGGTGCCGTAGTGGAGGGCTCCGGAATAATTTCGACCACCTGGGTGTAAATAGTTTGTACATATTACCTCTCCCCCCTGTCCTCTCTTCCTGTCCCCTCACCTCTTTCATTTCATTTCTCCATTCTGCCTGCTGTCCTTTATTTCCGCTGCCCCAGCTCAGGTGCTTCAGTATCGATGGCAGATGCCGGGGCTAGCAAAAATCTTTTCCTTCCTTTTTACTATTATTTTTAATAAAACCACTACCACCACCACCAGCATCTTTAAAGTGTATACTGACATCGCACAGCACGCGGGCGCCTTTTTGCGTTTATAATAATAATAATAATAATAATAATAATAATAATAATAATAATAATAATAATAATAATAATAATTCGCTTCCATCGAAACGCGGCCGCCGCGGCCGTGACCGAACCCGGGTACTCCGGATCAGCCGAGCGCCCTATTCACCAAGCCACCGCGGCCGGTCAAAAAGCACACCTCACCCCCTTGAGGTTTTCAACGGTGCTGATGAAGAAAAACGAACAGCAATGCGTGAACGAGAAACGGGATCGATGGGTTGTATGTTTTATATAAAGGCTGTACGTGAACTCCCCCCCCCCCCCCTTTATTTTAGGACTTCCTTTCCCTCGCGACGCGGTTCAGACGTCCGTCCGCCCACAATGAAAGAGTGACTGCGTCTTTCCAGCCTTCATAAACTATAACTGAACCGCGTAGTTATTTCGCGCATGAGAAAACTGAACGTGTACAGAACCGCTGCGAGGCGACGAAGAATAATAGCGGAGCGACAGACGGAGGGGAGGGGGACTAGGTGGAGCCATTACAGTGGTCTTTCCCTTCCTTCATGTGTCCTGTTTTGGAGGCGCTTACTCGTACACCTTCCAGCAAAGCAATGGCGCCTAAGACATTGCAATTACCGCTTGACCACTGAGTTTGAGTTACGGAATTTAATGCTCACGGCTATCGGCGCATACGATCCACCTTCTTATAGACACGCATATTATAGAAATTATAGAGCGATGTCTTTGGTGATATCGAAGCGAAAAAGCCGCCGGTTTTCTGCTCTGCAAACAGGCCGACAGCGGGGCTGCATTTGCCAACTGCAGCCGTTACAGTGCAGCTTGTTAGCTGGGGACGTAGGCTCACAAGCAATCCGTGGGCTCACCAAGCGGTACCCACAACCAGGAGAGGATGCAAATAAGTATGATGCAGCTAATAATAAACTTCAAAAAGTAACAAATAAATTGTAGGCTGGGTGACCGATTTGGAAGAAGAACGAAGCGTTTGAGCATATGCCCCGTATACGGGAGGTGCGGGGTTCGATCCCATTGCCACCGCGTACAGTGGGTTTCGAGTAGGTATACGAGCTTTCCCCTGGCATGGTGCTCGGACTTCTGGAAGTGAAATGCTTGGAAAATAGGTCCCCTCCACCCTCTTTGCCACTTGTGAGGCGAAAAAATTGGCTGTGGTTTAGCTCTGGTTAAACCTGGAGTGACGCGATAGCTACAGCTGGCCGAGTGGAACTTGGTCACGTGACCAATCACGTGATCAGCCACGGCGCCGCGCCGCCGGCAGCTGCTCCGCACCACGTGACAGCGTGGCGGCGCAGCCACAGGGTGGCAGCGCCGCCGCGCTGAAGGCTCGAAATGCTACCGTAATGTAGCTATTCCTACAAAGCACCTGTCAGGACACTTTGTATCAAGGCTGCCCTGTTCCACCAAAAGAAGTGCGGTTTGAATACATTGCACCATATATTTTTTTCTTTTACTGTCATAAGAATAACTATTAATTCACCATTGAAAGCATCCATGCTTTAGACAACCAGGTCGCATCCGCTGCGCGGACCTTAGTGATTTGTGCCTCCGAATTTGCTGGCTATGCGTCCTTCGCAAAGCTTCCCGGAAGTACTGCTTCTAAATGAAAGGTGCAGCCAACTGCGTGTAAGACTTTTCTGACAATTGTTTATCGAGTACACCTATTCGCCATTGTTTGTCTGAATGCTGTATCTTGGTGTCAAAAGTATACGGGGAATCAAATATCGAAATGGGGAATGTGAAATGTGAATGTTTGCACTTTGGGATGCGTGCAGCAGAAATAGGGAACTTTAATGGGGGGGGGGGGGGGGAATGGGGGGATGAAGAACTGGAGATATTTACTTGGAAGACAGACAAATGGAATGAAAGGAAATAGGAAATATCTAAACACGGGGTGTTAAACTACTAACCACGAAATGGGGCAAAGGGTCTTCTCTCTTAATTTTTTCGAATGTTTTGGCTCAGTTGAGTTCATTGTCTAACCTTTCTTTTCATTCGGGTGCATTGCATTTATTGGGGGGCAGCTCAAGCAAATTGCGTTGCGAGCGGAACTTGGTTGTTTGTCAATTCTCTGTTCGTTCCTCAGCTCCGTGGACAAAAGCATTACCGCAAATATGTTGCGACGACAGAAAATTTTACGTTGTGTCTTTCGGCAGGGAACTGAGCGAACCAACCAGGTGGTCGAAATCATTCCGGAGACCTCCACTACGGCACCTCTTTCTTCCTTTCTTCGTTCATTGCCTCCTCTATCCCTTACGGCGCGGTTCGGGTGTCCACCGAGATACGCGAGACAGTTACTGCGCCATTTCCTTTCCCTAAAAACCAATTTTTTCAAAGCCTGACGAATTGTGACGCATTCACATTGGGTCCATATACAGGGCGTGCGCGGCACCCTCCAAAAATCCACGCTTGCGAGGAGGAGAGCCCGCGGGAACGCGCGTTCTCAAAGCACCACGTGCCTGCGCGCACTGCACAGGCGCCCCCTGACAGACCGCTACCACCGCCTGACTGTGTCCCGTGATGAGCGGCCCAAGCGCGCGCCTGTCAGGCACCGAAGCGCGCCTCGTGCCTTCACGGTCGGCGCGCGACGGGCGATGCTCATTGGCACGACAAGCGCCCGTGGCAGCATGCATGCGGCTGCGTGTGCGTGTGTGGGAGTCGTGCCTGTACTACTACAACAGCGGGCCACGCATTGTTTCACACTGGGTGCATCTGTACGCGACGGCTCTCACGCGGAAGGGAACTGCTCGTGTACGTCCTTCCCTCTCCCCCACAGCCGCCCTGGAGAATTCAATTCACTCGGCGTCGCACGGTGCATGCAGTCTATGAATAAAGGCCCCGATGAAGGGAGCGATTGTTCATTCATTAGCGTCCAGCCGAGCGTAGACGTCTGCGGATGCAGGATCACGACGGCTTTGTTGGCGAAGAATCGCGGTCCCTTATGGACTGCTCCCTGTGCGATAATCAAGGCGGTTGTTCGCGAAGGCGCACGAGGCTCGCCGAGAAGGTTCGGCGAGTAGTGTCTCAGCGGAACGGGGCCGGGAGCGGAGGCCGTGTCGGCTTCGATGATTGCCGAATGCGGTTGAACAGTTCGCTCCTGCAGCCCGCCTCCTTGCCTGTCGTCTCCGCAACGCTAAGGTATACAAACCTCGATGATGCCTCCTGATTTTAGAATGAAACAATATATATATATATATATATATATATATATATATATATATATATATATATATATATATATATATATATATATATATATATATATATATATATATATATATATATATATATATATATATATATATATCTCGAAAGTGATTTCTTGGCAGCTGATTGATCAATATAATATCAAGTCACCAGAACTTAAAAAACATAACAGGATTTAATTCACAACGATTCGACTGGAGGACCGGCCTTTTTCGAGTGTACTACAGCATTTCAAACACGCAGCTTTTGTAAAGCGCGAGCAAGGTACAAAAGTAGCGTAAAGCACGAGTGCAAACGATGTATATATATATATATATCCTGTCAATTATCCGTCTCTTCGCCATTTGTCTCATTACTGCTTATTGCCTGTTGTAATCCCCGAGCGAACACCTTTGCCTGCACGCCTTAATCGATACATGCAGTAGCATATCCGGTAACGCTGAAGAAAATCCCTGGCCATGCTCCTCGTTTTATGTAATATTGGTTTCACTAATAACAACGATAACCTTTCGAACAAACTTTCGAAATGTTCGAATAAATCTTTCGAACGTGCGCGTTGAGTAATAGTTGCTGATGACGCGACTCTATGATACATCTTTGCAAACGCGCAAGAGCTTCCTAACATCAGCGTCGTAGGCACAAAACGGACTCATCAGTGTCGCAGACGTTGTGACAGGCTTTACAATAAAGCGCGACAACTTTGTGATATGCAAGCAGCACGAAAGTGGATTGCCTGTTATTTATATGTACGAAACGTCGTGCTATAGAGTTCTTGCAACTATCTAGAGCCTGTCAGCGACACATCGCAAAGGAAATTTTGGACATGGAAATCACTGGAGGTATGCGATGCATTCTGAGCGTTCTAAATACCCCTGAATACTTACTTCTTTTATGTTTAAGAATTTCTCTGTGAAATCCTCAAGCTGAAATCCTTCTGAAAAAAGATTTTAATGTCAAGCTTCACAACAATTGCAGGAGAAAGCGCTGGAATGAATCGACTGGCAAATTTCACCGGTGGACATAGAGCCAAGGCGTTGAACGCTTTGGCTCAGTGTCCACCAGTGAAATTTTTCAGTTGCTTCATTCCAGTAGTAGCAAACGACTACTACTACTACTACTACTACTACTACTATAGTGGTGGCGGTGGTGGTAGTAGTGGTTTATTTAAAACACTAAAAAGGAAGGAAAACATTTTTGCCAGCCCCAGCAAAAAGAGGTGAGGGGACAGGCAGAAAGGATGAGGGAGAGAAGTACTGTGTACAAGTATTCTATTCACACAATGACATATGTACAGGTAGGGTGCGTATGATGTCCATAACCGAAGAATCCAAAATTCCCATGATTTCATGTTCGTTAGAAATTATGCCTTCCCGTAACAAGGCAGTCTTCGAATGTGTCTTTTGGCAAATATACGCATATGTCACTTGCCACACGTAGACGCCTGCAGAAATCTGAACTTCGTTTGGTGACAGGTCGTGTTTGTTCGCGGGAACAGTTTTCCCCCAGGAATGTATAAGCCATCCGCTAGATGTACCTGGGTCCTTTACAGCAGACTGCTGCGCTTCAATTTCGCGTGACGCATTTAACTCGACTCAACAAATGTATGCAAAGCGTCTGCCCATCTGGTCAGGACACAAAGAGGAAGGGGCTCGAGCCTAGCGACTGAATGCTATCTACCCGGGGGCATATGTTTGCACAACGTAATTACGAATAATTACGGACGTTTCCTTGTTTCTCATTGGTCAAGAATACAGCCGCACAAAGAGGAAGAAACAGACACGATCGCGTAAAAAAAAGCGACAGAAGTCCCGCTTAGGACATACACTATATAGACACAGGTTTACACACAGGCAACGTGCAGAAGGCGAGAAATAAGCGTCCCCCCGCAAAGCACGTGTCTTCCGTTTACAACGAATTCGTTACGCAACGAACTGTTCGATACAGTATGTCAGCGCAAAACGTGTCCGTTGCAATGGTCGCCGGCTGGAGGTGAGGGACATATTCTCCGCCACCGCGGCGATTCCAGCGAGCTGCCTGTCCCTCCGATTACTACACAATTCACTGGCATATCGTCCTTCAGGAGCTTTAAAGATTGCATCGCTGCATGGACGTAGATGCCGTTCGTTCTCCGTCCGATCCCGTGAAAAAAGAGAAAAAGTCTGAGGGCCTTTGGAGACACTAAACAAAGATGAACCAGGACGCAGGCACAACGATATATTGCTACTGAGTCCAGATGTAGTGATTATGAGAATGGCTTAAAACGACTATGCATTAAGACCCGATCACTGTACCGCCAAGCTTCGCACGTTGACGCTAGTTATCCCGCTTGCAACCGTTGTTGGCACACGATGCGGTCGACTCGCCAGGCCGCAAAACGAAACGCAGCCTGCCAGATTACGCAGTGTGGCTACTCACCTTCGACGACCCCGCCGAGCCGGCCTCGCTGACGTCGCTCTGCGACGCCTCGTCGTCCCACGAGGCGCTGGACACGGTGGAGGACAGAGAGCAGGAGCTGCACGAGCGGCCGCCCAACGAGAGGTAGTCCCGGGCCTCGCCGCCCGACGAGTGGTCGGCGGCGTCCACCTCCTCGATGATCTCGGGCGAGACGTCGCAGCTGCTGAAGTCGCTCACAATCACGCACGGCGCGCTGAGCACGGGACACGACAGGGACAGGCACTGCGCGAGAGGCCGCTTGCTGCCGCCGTTGTTGGCGCACATGACCCGGTCGCCCGGAAGGCTGGTGCGGTGCAGGTGGTGCTGCGGCTGGTGCAGAGAGTTGGCGACGTCGAAGCCATCGTCCCCGCCACCTCCTCCACTTCCGTGGACCAGCACGGAACAGACATGGTCGCCGCCGTTGTGGTCGGGGGCCGAGACGACGAGACTCCCGTTGGCACCAGCCCCGGAGACGGTGGTCGCCACCATCAAGGCTGCGTCCTCGCTGCTGTCAAAATCCACGGCCGAGTCGGCGCTGCAGGAGCGCCGCGACTTGGACGACAGCGGCACGAAGCACGGCTCATCCAGCTCACCGGGCATCGGAGAAGGCGGCGACTCGATCACCACAACCGACACGAGCGACGCGGGCGACTCGGCGTGACCGCTGTCCTCGGACGACAGCGTCACGCTCTCGGATGCCGGCGTCATGAGCGTCGGCGACTTGTCGCTGCTGTTGAGCTGCTGCTGCTGCTGCTGCTGCCGGCGCGCGCCGAACAGCAGCGGCGTCTTGGCGAACACCTCGCGCAGGAGCTGGCACGGCCGCCAGCGCTTGCAGCGCTGAATGGATTCGAGCGAGTACGCCTTCTTGGCCGTCGTAGCGCCGCCGCTGCATGCAGCGCGAGCGCGCGATCCGCCGTCCTCTTTCCGGGATGGGCTGGACGAAGTGGCGGGGCCGCCGCTGCTGCTGTTGTTGAAGCTACGCGAGCGGGTACGACTGGCGGCGCCGCGACGGCACGAGGCCTCGCCGCTATCGTCGTCGCTGCGTCGGTCCTCCATCGGTCTGCACGCGCGAGCACTCACAAACACGAACTCTCGTCGTCGGCGAACAGCCGCGCTTCGCTAGCAGCACCCACCAGACACGGACAGACACAGCGCGCACAACCACCACACTTACTGGTTCCTCGGCGCCCTGTCACATTTCTCGAACAACCAGGCTCCCAACTCGCAGCCGACACGAACGTCGAAGAAAAGATGCAGTCTGGCGGCAACGTGCAGCAGTTAGCGGCATACCACGAAACAGACAGAGAGCGAGCAACGGCCGCCAGCAACTGCAAAGCGGCGACAGAACTGCGTCCGCTCCGATCCAGACGTAGCGCCAGTTGAACGACGCCGACAGTCGCGTCGAGCGCGTGAAGAGCTTCGCACGTCGGAAAACACACAAACGGCGCACGGTGGGGGAGTAGCACTTCGTCCGGGGACCGCCCGCTCGCGACGTCGAGACTAGGAGGCGGCGGTCGGCGAAAGGCGGCCGCGCATCTCTATCGCCGAGTTGAATCCGGCGCTGCGTTCGTTCGGTCGACGCCGTCCCGCGCCGTTCGTGTTTCAAAAGTTGCTCAAGACCCCGGATCGAGTGGCGCGGCGCGGAGCCGTGTACACGATTCCTCTCTCGGCACGCGGTTTCGTTTTCGTCTTGCTTTTTTTTCTTTCCTGCCCGTATATCCGGCTTTTTCGGTGCCGCTGCACGCTTTCTTTTTGTGCTTTCTCGTTTCGATGCGCAGGCAGCAGCGACACCGTCAACGACGAGAGACGGAGACGGACTGCACACTCACACACACGTACGCACGCACTTGCACATACACGTGGAAGGCTTCGGAAACGGCGAGAACTCCGACCACGACGACGGCTGATTCCACGCGCCGCCAACAGGTTCAGCACACTACGCCCATGCTGCGCCGAACGGCTGTGACGACGGCACAGCGGCTACCTACTCGTCGCTGCCAGCCACGCGACCCAATTATCGGGTTGTTTCAAGCTGGGAGTGCGGAGCGCACGGGGCGCAAGGTGGGGGGAGAATTGTACATTTTCTCGCTCCAAACTTGTTATGTTGTTTCCCCGTTCCGCTGTCGTTACGTCGCCACCACAGCCGCGACCGCAGCCGTCGTTCGTAGTTGTTTCCTCGATATTTCTTTTTTTCTTTTTTTGCGCCGTTTACTTTCCTCTCAAAGCGATGCCGAATAATTCGTCTGCTCGACAGCTTCGTTCGGAGGAAATGACCCGGGACGCAGTTGCGCAGCGCGCTAACGCGCAACTTCCTGCTCGCTCGCTAGGCGCGTTGGAGTCCAGCGCGCAAAGCAAGATAACAGCAAATAAAATATGCACCCGGCACCGACATACCGCTCCTCTACGGAGCTGATTAAATCCACAAGAGCGCACAATTATGCTTACGGAGGATCTCAGGGTAGCGGATGTGTTATACATGTACGTACGGTGCTGTCATTCCGACCAGGGGTCCGGTTTTGGACAACTTGGTGGCAAACACGCTGTCCGTCTCGGGGAGGCGTCACGAAGCGCTGAAGAAAGGGGCACTCACGAAGCGATTTCCACGCAACACGTGGTTGGTTCGCCACGGCGGCGGCGTCCTGTTTTTGTTATCGTTTACGAGTTTTTGATGTTTTCATGTTTAGTTTCGCTCTACCCATACATCGCCGTTAAAGGCTGCTGCTCGGCGCTCTTGCAGACGACGTTGCGCAAAAAAGCGCGCCAAATTGCCGATGCGGTGCCGCCATCTGTGGAGTAAGAAAGCAACTAAGTATTAGCTTATATTGAGATATATAGTTCAGTTTTCACGCAATATGCAGAGAAATTTCTATTTTAGCAAATCACACTTCAATGACTTTACGATTGCTTTCGTATGACATTTTGCAACAGTTTTTATATGAGGTACGGGTTAGCATACTTGGTTATTTATTCCTGAAACTACAAAACAAAAACGTAATAACATTTATTACGCAGCTGTAGAGAAACTTGGAACAACTTCCATACTTTTGCATTAAAATTTCGACAGAAACCAGTGTTGTAGAAATATAGCCTTTTTGTGTTGATAGCCTTGTGCCGCCTGTACTTATAAACATCTGATGTAGAGGGCACCACCATGCTTTGGGCCGAGTGTTGGTAGTAGTAGCTCTATGGGCCGAGAGAGCGGAAGATTTCACATTACTATTTCCTCTTCCATAGCAAATTCTTTGTTTTCCGTGCACATGCCCTTCAAGTGTGCGCTCTTTCACTGGTTTCAAACATGCAGTGGTTAGCTAAGAAGACAATTTGCTGCGCAACTGCTGTGCAACGATTATGCTCGCCAAGGCGTTAGAAGTGTGTTAACTCCTTGATTCAATATTCAAAGAACAGGCGATTCGACTACGTTGAGAGGTTTATGATTGAGGTTCCGAGAGGGCAGCACATGTCTTCCTTAAAATACGTGTGCGCGAATATTCGAACCGCGATTTCAGTTTCTCCTATTCGATTCGTTAAATAAATCAAATACGGCATGTTCAGAATTATTAGAAATTGTTCGAATATCGCCAGAAGTTTTCGAAAAATTCCTGAGAGCACTTCAGTCCGCTTACGTGGAGGAATGCGAAAGCATGTGTTTTGAGGAAAGGAAGCGTTTTTGACGAAAGGGCACAGTAGCTCGCAGATCTCTACATCTTTTACATTTTGCTTTCACATTTTTCGGACACCTTCTCACCGACATAGCCTAGTACTGCTTTCGCATTAATAACTGCCATGAAGAAGACGCCGTCGTTATCACCGTCGTCGCCCACTCCGACGAAATGATAATCGTTATTTATTTACCATTCTTTGCTGGTGAACAATGCATGCATGTGTAGTAAAAAGGCTGTACTGCCCATACCACGAAGGCTTGCTGACCCTGACCTGGGGCCACACGATGGAGCCGCCGCGATGGCCCAGTGGTTATGGCGCTCGGCTGCTGACCCGAAAGACGCACGTCCGATCCCGGCCGCGGCGGTAGAATTTCGATGGAGGCGAAATTCTCGAGGCCCGTGTACTGTGCGATGTCAGTGCACGTTAAAGAACTCTAGGTGGTCGAAATTCCCGGAGCCCTTCACTACAGCGTCCCTCATAGCCTGAGTCGATTTCGGACGTTAAACCCTCATAAACCTTAAACCATGCAGCATGAAGAGCGAAAGGGAAATAGGCTGCGATGGCCGTTGCGCAGCGTTCAAAATAGGTGGAACGTCGGAGGGTTTAGGGTTGACGGACTGGGCGACGGTGACAGGCAAACGTCGTCACAGAGGGATGGCACGCAGAAGCCAGGAAGACTGGTGACGCGTACATATGGTGCGTGAGCCATCTTATCTTGTTATCTTGCTTTGCGCGATTGCTGACCTGGCGCAGTCAGTCGGCAAAAAAAAAAAAAAGACGCACCGTAGACACCTATACAGCAGAATGCCTGCCAGGACGACTGTCGGAGAACGGTCGGAGGTGAAATGTGCGCATATAAGAGACGTTCGTTTTGTGCAGTACTCCGGCTATTGAACCAGTGCTTAAAGGGACAATAAATGGAAATATACCAAGACAGGCTAGACTGATAAGGTAGGCTTAACTTAGAGAGAATATATTATCTTTACCGAAAACAACACTTTTACAAGCTAGAAAATAGCTGAAAAGCGAGGTCCACGACACTGGAAGATTCGTGCAGTGGCGGCGAGTGACGAATTCATTTACGAACTCCATGCCGTCGTATCGATGGGCAATTACCGTCGAAACACGAGAAATGGCGCGGCGAGCATAGCCGGCAGTACGAAGGGTCTCGCTATTAAAACAACGAAAAACAGACCGTGAGAGGACCGGTTAGTCGAGAACCCGAGCTCTGAAGCTTCCGTCTACCGTTCTGTGCACCCATGCTGCGGGTGGCCGCTGTGCGCAGCAAGTTCAGAACCGAAAGCTCTCAGCAGCATTCATGCTGTGTGTGCTACCTCGCGGCAGGCGAAGTGGTTTTGTTCCCACCTCGTCCGTCGAATTGGCTACTGCATGAAATCGCAGTGTTTGTTGCTTCATTTTTAGCACGCGCTCATGCAGACACGTGCATACATGCGCGCCGTCAACGTGTGAAGCGCCATTCGAGCGCGTGGTCTTCCACGCAGTGCAGGTGCGAATATGCTTTTAGATGTGCAGAGAAATATCTGAGAAGTCGCACATGTACGTATGCACCATCACCTCTCATTTGGCTCAATAAAGAAAAAGGTTTCCCAGCGCGGCTCATCATGCACGCAATTAAGTGAGAAGCCGGCAAGCAGGGCAGGGTTTCTTGCGAGAAAAAAACGTCCGACCAGCTGATGGGCTGATGCGTTTTCATCAAGATAATGCATGCTTGCATCCCCTGCCGACAGCCGGAAGATTTCACAGCTGGGCGCGACTTACCATGATTCGTTTTCACTTGAACCCCCAGGAGGCGATTCACGAACGTAGAAATGGCGACGTCCACAGCGGAGTCATCAATCACAAGGGTTGTCCGCGGTCATGCTTACTGCGTAGTTAGGTGCAGTGTTAACACGCCCACACGCCACAATCGACAGCACAGTGCGCTCCTTGGTGCGAAATTCACGCGCAATTTTTCGCTCGGAATTCGTGTACACTTCACGACTGCACACAACAAACCGAAGGCCACACGCCCGTGTTATCGCCGCCGATGTATACATGAGTTAGCGCGACGAGCAGTTTGTTCTGCAGTCTGCGGCTGCCCTCGATAACGCAGTTTCTTCCGCACCCGCGGAGCTTGCAATGAGACGCAGACGCACGCGTTGCAGCGGAGAGCCATCATGGAAACAGTGGGGGGAGGGGCAGCGAGCGTAAACTTGCTGACGTAAGCATACGCTTTCGCTCAGCGTGACAACACTCTGAAGTCGCGAAATCGCTGGTCGCAGAGGCTACTCGCTTTCTTATCATTGAAGGAAAGAGAGCGAGGGAGCATACGTCAGCCACTCGCAGCCGGGATGCAGGGGCCAGCTCTATTACAGCGCTAGAGACTGCAGCGCCGCCGCTTGCCCGTGGGGCCACTAGCTCCCGCCGCCGACACGTCTGCCCAGTTACTTTTGGCAAAGACGGCTAGCGCAGGCAATTTGCACATCCCGACCGTTCACTCAATAATTGAGCTAGTAAAACAAATGTAGACCGAGACGTGAGCATCTAGGTTCTTCCTGCTAATGAAAAAGCTATGCCACCGCAAATATATGGGAGCTTTCACTATTACATTCCGAACGGTTACTTCCGCTTCGGTTTCCTGCTATAACGTCCCACCACTTTGAAAAAAAAAATGAAAGTTGGCATTTGGGGCGGGTGCTTTTTTATGGAGGAAAAACGCTAAGGCGCCCGTGTGCTGTGCGATGTCAGTGCACGTTAAAGATCCCCAGGTGGTCGACATTATTCCGGAGTCCTCCACTACGGCACCTCTTTCTTCCTTTCTTCTTTCACTCCCTAATTTATCCCTTTCATTACGGCGCGGTTCAGGTGTCCAACGATATATGAGACAGATACTGCGCCATTTTTCTTTCCCCAAAAGCCAATTATTATTATTATTATTATTATTATTATTATTATTATTATTATTATTATTATTATTATTTGGGGAAAGGAGATGGCGCAGCATATGTCTCATATCGCGTTTCGCCTCTGTCGAAACGCGACCGCCGCGGTCGGGTTCGAACTCGGGCGAAATCGATAAATATTCATCAGTCATCGTCAGTTGTATCTCGGCCATCTGGCAGTTGCGGGCCTTCAGCAGCTCATTCACGTGGTTGGGGAGAAGGCGGCTTCTTCCTGATGACTAAACCGGGCAGAGGGCCGGAAAGGAGCGCTCTACAATGGCTCGTGGTGATCGGTATAGCAACAAAAGATGACCGATGAAAACAGTTTTCAACTGGGAAGACACAGTTACGACGTGAACAACAATGAGAAGTGGTGATAAAAATTACAGGATTGCACTTTAGTCTGCTTATGAAGGGAAACGCGAAAGCCTTTCCCTGTCCTTTCTCCCTCCATTTTTTCATTTCTTCAATTTTCTTGAATGTTTGTAACTTTCTTTTTCTTTTATTTTTATTTTATTTAGGTTTGTTTTTATTTTTATATATTATGAAAATGAAAATTGGTTTTTGGGGAAAGGAAATGGCGCTGTACCCGTCTCACATATCTCGGCGGACACCTGGACCGCGCCGTAAGGGAAGGAATAAAGGAGGGATGACAGAAGAAAGTAAGAGGGTGGTGCCGTAGTGGAGGGCTCCGGAATAATTTGGATCACCTGGGGATCTTTAACGTTCACTGACGGGCGCCTTAGCCTTTCGCCTCCATCGAAACGCGGCCGCCGCGGTCGGGTTCGGACCCGGGAACTCTGGATCAGTAGTCGAGCGCTCTTAACCACTGAGCCATCGCGGAGGGTTTTATTTCTTCTTCATTTTAAATTATTTGTTCTTTTTTCCCGATTTCTGGTTTTTATTTCATCACATATAGGTTGCTTACTAACTGTTGCTTAATCAACTTTTACATTTTATTTTATTTACTATACAACTTACGATTGACAGTTCAAGCGGACAACTTCCGCCCACAAACTTCCGTCTGCAACATCCATCCACGTCACACATGAGTTAAGAAAGGCTTACGCCTTAAAACGGTGTCAAACCCTCATTCAGTCTTCGCAAGATGCACCCCTCCGCATCCAAATTCCTCCCACGTTGTTCTTCGTACGGCAAGCCGACTGCTGGAAGGACTTCACTCCAGTCTCTTGCCTTTTGGGACAGATCTCCCACGTGAAAAGATCGTTGAGTTCTGGTGGGGTCCACAAGTTGCTGCCAAAGGTTGTCGAGAATTGGGCCTCTGTACTTGCTTAATTAACTGACGCATTAGCTTGCTCTATAGTTCTCGTCTGCTAATACTTCAACGAAAGAGCCATTAGAAGTTCCTCTGCTGACGGCCATATTTTTTAACAATAAAAAGAATACTTTATTTGACCGTCATGCGGTGAGGATTGCATTCACAGAAAGCTGCGCAATTGCCTCTGTAGTTGCATAAATCATTGCACATTGTTCAGATACGCTAATGGCCCCAGGAGACGATCCGCAAGTGTGAAAACACCAGTTGCTGTAATAGAAGTCCACTAGCTTCACTGCTCATCGGCACCACCTTGGTATATGCCTTCCAAAGCGAGGACCAACGGCTGCAGTACTTTTAAGATGATCACAGTCAACAATCGATGTGAGAAGGCCACCGAGGTTTACCTGGCTGGACCAGTGTTTGCTTCAACTCGACAGCATCTTCGATTTCTTCGAGGAGAGTCAGGCATTTGGGACTCCTACTGAAGAAAGCGTGCAGTGATGAGACTGGATTAATAATCCATTTGGTTTCCTTCGAAGACTCTGCGGCACACGGAGTATGTACGCTATACCTCTGGAGTGGCTGTAAGAGAGATGACGGTTGCATTTCTGCTTAAGTAAAACCTGTACCCTGTCGTCGTATTCGCCGCTGTTTCCTTCGTGCCGAAGTGGGGCTTTCTTCCACCGTAAGCCAGCATGAACAATACACCCCTTCGCGTACACCCATGCCATACTTCCGGCACTGTTAAACGAAATTGCCTTTCGGGCGTTAAAAAAAATCGGTACGAATTAAGGGAGTGCCTTTAGAAAAACAAGGAGGTTTATACAATCCCCTAAGAGGTGTGTAGGGAAATCATTGATGGGCACTGAATTTGGTGATGAGCACATCAAGAGCGGTCTCCATTCTGGAGTCTCACTGCTGTGTCCAGTCCCGAAAGCCGTGCTGGGCAGGTGACAGAATGCGATACAGCGCGAATAAAGACGGGGACGAAGCGAGACAAGACACCACAGCGCTGCGGTGTCTTGTCTCGCTTCGTCCCCGTCTTTATTCGCGCTGTATCGCATTATGGAAAATTACCAACTAGCCCGATCTGCCACTCTTGCAAGTTATATTTCTAGTTCCTCGGGCCCTTTCATGTGTTTCTCTGCTGAACCTTCCTGCCTCATTGCCCTCTTCGCTACTGCTGTCTGTCGCGCCCGCTCTCTCGCCTTTTGCATCCGTGTCAAGCTGCTTCCTGGCGTGGATTAAGACCCTCCTGGGAGGTTTCCAGCCCTCGCTCCATCATGGCATAAGAATCATGAAGATCCTACGGTCAGAGTGGCAGCGCCAAGCACGCTTCTTCCGAGAAGCGCTGTACCTGCAGCTTCATCGCCTCGACAGGTTCCCAAGGGCCAGGATGAAGTGGCGTGAGCTTTCCGCGCTTGCTGACAGAACTGCTGAAGCCTTATGGCAACATGAGCTTTGCTACCTAAAAAAAAAAAAACAGCGCTGTGGTGTCTTGTCTCGCTTCGTCCCCGTCTTTATTCGCGCTGTATCGCATTATGGAAAATTACCAACTAGCCCGATCTGCCACTCTTGCAGGTGACAGAAGGCAGTTATCTTCGAGGCGGCTACGAATCTTGGTGTTCACGATCCTCTAAAATGTGCAGCATCGACAAATGTAGACGCCACAGGGCAGAAGGAAGACTAAAGGTCAGCACGAGCCCTATATGTCCCTAGTACACTGGCGTGATGAGAGCTGCCTACATTTCACGTAGAAGGAACCACTGCTGAGTCTATAATGAGCGGTAGCATGCGGCATAATATAGGCGCAATGTAAGAGGCCGTGCGTTTAAGGAGCAGGGGAAGAATGCCATCAGGGCTAGAGTGCTGGTATGGTCGAAAGTGGGAGCAAGCTTTCATTACGTCGTCTATAGTTATGGCAACAAATGGTAAAAAGTTAGGGTATTATGGTAACAAATCGCTGCTGCGATGTTTTCTCAGCCTAACCACCACGTGGACTTAATCAGTGACGTCAGGTCCCGGCCTCGAGTACGCTGAATGCCAGCCAAGTTTCGATGTGTTGAGGCCACACCTCCTACAAGTTGTAGTTAGACCGCATGCTGCGGCAGACGTGCAATACCACAACCAAGGGAGCCTGTAGACATTCTCCAATCCGCGCTGGAGCGTTCTGAAGAGATCGCCAAGCGTCTGGCGAACACCACCAGGTTTTGAGAGCAATATATTCTATATGGGAGCACATTCTCGAACACTTGCCACCTGGACGATTTAAAGTCTCTTTGGCTGTCACCTTTTACTGAGGTGAGAAAGGAACAGTGGCACCCTATCCGCTTAACTATGTCCTCCGTAGAGACATCACAGCAAGGGAAGAATATGAAGACATAACTTCTAAAGAGACCGCAAGCAAGAGTCCCGTGAAACAGGGTTAAAATGAGGCTTTATTTACATGATTAGCGAGCGCGGAGCACAACAAGTGCAGCAAGCACAGCACTGTATACATATGTATAGCATATCGGCTACGGCGTGTGTATATGACACAAAATCACCCGCGGTCGTCAACAGTATATAAGGCGCAATGTTTCGTCTGAGATCGTTTGTACCTTCACGTTTCCTCGTCCTTTTTTCATTCTTACATTAGTTGCTCGCTTGCTATACGCTCACCCATACTCGCAACAAGCTTTCAGCGTCTTCAACAGCACAGGGAACTGCGTTCGCTGTACAAGTAGCACCGTTCCCGTACAATCCTCGTCAGGTGCCTCCAACACATGCAGCCACAGACTGGCGCTCGAACAGACCAGAGGGAAAGTCTACAAGGCAAGGCTCGCGTCTGAGTATGCCTAAAACCGGATCATCATGACATCCTAACTAGACGACAGTTAAAGCCTAGGTCTAGTTGGTGCAAATGATTACGTTTACCAACCGCGTTTTGAATCTGGGCCCTGGTACAGGCATAAAATAAAACCAGCACTCAAAAGAGTACTCAGGCAGTACGCAAGCAGTACTCATGAGCCAAGAATACGAATTCGAGAGTAACATTATTGTACGTATTCAGAGATGTCAACCAGGTCTTCAGGACACATAGCCAGTAGGGCCAAACTTTGATATCGGTATCTTCTGTAATTCCTCCGTAATATCAGCGACTGCATAACCAACCGCAAGCTTCCCGCACTAAACCGGGTTTTTAAGTGGTACAAATGTTGTAACCGTACCCACTACCTGGCTTTAATATGTGGGCCACTTACAACTTATGAGTTTGCACGTTGTCTCTGCACACATGTGGGGGACTTTATTTTTCCCTCAGAGCTGTGGTTAGGGAAGACTGTCACTTGTAAATCTTGGCAGCTTGCTTATTGAGAGCAAATAACAGCGATAATACGTTAAGTCGGAAGATGTCGAACTGTTTGGCACCTGGAATCACACACCGTGATTCGCTAATATTGAGGCTGCAAAAGAGTTTCATTGATTGGTGGACCTTTTATCCAGTATGAACTGACAAAGGTATACTTATGATCTTAACCTTTCATGCATAACGGCCGCGATGCCCGCAGCGCACTTTGCTAGAGCTGTGAGCCAATCCTGATACGCTCTGGTTAATGCTGCCTTTTGTTCTTTATTACCCCAAGGCTTGCTCTAGGACTACGTGTTGCCACTACAGCTTGGTGCTTTAGCACCCCGTCTAAAGCAATAGCTAGCAAAACTACGTACCGTGCGAACACTGCCTTTAGTTTCAGTTCGTGCCAATTGAGTTAGAAGTGCGAAAGGATAGCTGCGTGTTATCACGCTGCCAACTAAAAACTGCCAGCCTTGCTATGTGGCACCAACAAACATGCCAGCACATGCGCGTTCCATTCGCTCATCATCATTTCTTTTAAAGTACCACGACCATGGCAGTACGGTGCTGGGTACCCCATAGCGGGACGGGGATTCGTGGCCAGCCACAACCCTCCACATTCCGGACAGTCACGTGTCCTCCGAAGCACCGTTAAGTTCTTCGTAACATAAACGACCGTCACCTGCATTGAATACAGTCACTTATTACAGGAACTATATGGAGATGAAACTTATGTTATACCTTGAACCAATCTCCTCTATGTGGAGTACCCCTTCTACGTGGCTTCGTTCCAAAGAGATAGTGCTGCTGCAAGCGTCAACAGAGCGCCCTAAACTGATGGTGTCCATTTATTCCTAAACTATGCATAACGCACCCTTTTCCACACGCACACACGAGTTATACACATTTATACGTTCTTCAACACTGCAGTAGTCATTCGTGTCAGGCTTAACAGGGGAAGAAAAACCAACAAAATAACTATGTACACAAAACGCCTCCGTCTGTATACGTTGTAATGCGCTTGTGGGTGGACTGGCTCAACAACTGTTAATGCGTAGTATTTACAAAAGCTGTTATCAAAAACAATATGGTATAATACATTCTCATGTTGAACGAGCTAACCTAACGAGTCTATGGTAATGACAATGACCCTATCGCGGTAGGGGTGAAAATGGTTATGTACATGCATGTGTAATGTGCCTTCTCCTTGTCGCTCTATACTGCCGACACGGCATGATAATGCATCAACAAGGAAAAAGAAAAAAAAAGTTTGCGAAGTCGTGTCTTTTGAAATAAAGTGAACTGTCGTGTTGGGGTGATGATGTCCGCTATAACCATTTGAATTTCTCGCCCGCGCGTTATCTATAGTTTCGAAGAGTTTAGCGCCGTCAGAATAAACAGCGCACGCAAACCGTCGGGAGAAGGCATAACGGGAGAGCGATTCAGGTTTTTTTGAGGAAAAAACAGGCATAAATCTCGCTGTAGAAAACACTCCTGGTATCTTATAGAGGGGCGGTTATAAGCGTGACAACGAGCGCGGCCATCTCACCTCTGTGTAAAAACAAACAAGAAAGGCAAGACTGTCTCACTTCCAACTGATGTAGGCACCATGCCTCCGCGCTTCAAGTACAGCTCGGCACAAGAAACACCAGTTAACAAATAACAGCAAAAATACTTTACAAAAGCATCCGTCGAAGCCCGGCACCATGAGATAAGAAATGTATGATTTCACTTATCACTCCATGCTTAGAAAATTCCCTCTCTTCGCAATATGGGCTACTGAAATGCCTCTCTGGACAAGTATAAGGCTTTTTTTTTTCTCATTTATCTCAGCCAGGCACTGTGTTAAGCAGGAGCTTTTTTTCATGTACCGTAAAGAGCGAAGGTCTCGACTCAACTAGAGCTTCGACCAAAATTCATCACTGCGCTGTCTCATAGCACAGTGGCTACAGCAGACGCCTGTTGTCATTTGTAGGGGTACTGGACGTGAGTGAGAGTCTCTCAGAATAACGATAAATATTGGTCATCAAAACAGCACATTGAGACAGCGCAGCGACGTATTTAAATCGTACCTCCCCATTGGTATCTATATAGTTTTTTTTCCCCTTACGGTACAACGTTCTCATGTTTGCAGAATTCAACGTGATAAACGTTGTTGCGTGCCTTACGTGCGACGCTTACTTTTCGACGTTTCGGATAGATGGACTGTCAGGTACGCGAAACGTCTCCTACGCGGCCAACAAACATCACCGCGGTTTCCTTGCTACAAGGGGCACCAGCAATGTGCCCTGTAGATTATTCACGGCACTTGCAAAGCCACCAACGCTTTCGATTTACAGCGCAATTTCGCACATCACAGTTCGCGTACACATATGCGCAAAATGATACACCTATGTTTTTATGGATGCGACAAAGGAGAGTCCCACAGCAGCCGTTTGTACCACTGTTGCTCAACCATGACATGAGTCAAAGGTCACCGAAAGGTCGTTCCTTTCACTGCTGACTCCTTCCTGGAGCCAGGTCGCGATGACAATACACACACGGTGCACGCACTGGCTCTGTCGATTCAGCGTTGATGCCGGCAAGGCAAAAGCTTTGAGGATCCGCCACGCACACGCAGGTCCTGGTAACCCACATGCATATCCTGTCCACTGCACGCCAGATTTGTTCAATCACAACACAGCCGGGAGTCAGTGCACTGCCGAGTGTTCAGATTCCCGGCGCCTCGGTTGTTTGACAGAAAACGAAAAGTCATTTCCACCAGGCACATAATGAACACGCACACATGAAGTACAGTCATGTACACCAACATTAGTTCCAGGACTGTGAAATGGCACATTGACAGGCGACTCATCAATTGTGTAATCCTTTTTTTCCTAGTTAAAAGTAATTATCACATCGCGACCGCGGAACGTCTGTGCTGGCGGTTCACACAGTCGCATGAAGCCCGCATATGTTCGCCACGGCTCCTATTCACGAAGTTCAAAGAAGCGTTCCCTCTCAGCGACACCGCGGCTCAGCCGCAAAGATTCTCAACAACTGCGCACCAAGCAGGAACGGATGCGTTGCCTGCCTTGCGCTTGCGTATGAATTGTAATCCTATCTGAATCCCTGATTCCGTTTTTCTAGTGCTCAGATTACACGCTCGAGTGTCTATAGTACGACAGTTGAGATGAAGGTTGTCACAATTCATGTCGTCTTATTAAAACCACGCAGTTTCTAAAAAGCCATTTAGGCTGTGTAGTCTCGTGACACCACAGAGCACGTGAACCCTACAACGACATTCCCAGAAAAACGGCGAGTGTGCGAGCTGGTGGTATTCGCACAAGAGGTCAGCACTGACTGCCTCAAAAGTATTGTGACCGTGCGAGCTAACTATCAGCGTTTGCCGGTCGCACTGTCCCGGTCGCCGGCTGTTGCTTTCGCCTCATGGACCACATGGACGACGTGCCTGATGATCATGGCAGTTCATGCGAACTGTTTTCATCCAGATGACCAGGTGAGTCCAAAAAGCAGAAACCATGTCGGTGCTGATGTCAATTCCGCAGCAGTCAAACGTTCTCTTTGATCACGCTTGCGCAAAGAATTCACGCAGAAAAATTTTCTTTCTGACTTCTCTTGGCGCATCGCTTTGTGGACTTCCCTGGCCTGACCACCCGACGTCGGCTTCGCTAAAGAGGCTGACCGACCAACACCTTTCATGGCACGAGGAACCGTCTCGACTGAAGTCTTCTCGCCGTCGGAAACGCTGTCTGCGGGACGGTGTCACCGTCTCCGTGTCCACCAAGAACGGCGTGGCCGTAGCGGGGTCAGATGGTGGTGCTGTCCAGGCTGTCGAGGTCAAAGGTCACCATGGGCTTGGTCACAGCTATCTCGACATCGTAGATGTCGCCGTCGTACGAGTCTCTGTGCGAAAGCCGGCCGTTGCACAGCGGTATTGAGGCTCGCGGCGCGAAGAAGTTTGTCGGGAATTCCAGGTGGCTCCGGTTCTTATTCCCGCTGTGCGACTTGACCTGCAGGGTGGAGAAAAAATAGTGATAATTGAGGCTCAGTTTCTCCACAGCTCGAGATAAAAAAAGAAAAACCACAGGGCAGTTACGACTGTGTAGCGCGATGTTCAGCGATAGCTGTTTGGGCGTTTTATTTTTCTTGGGGGGGGGGGGGGGGGGTACTGCTGTAGTGGTCAAGTGAATAAACCCTGCACTGGCAGGCGGCTGTTCCAAACAGAGCCACCCGCGGGTTTATGCAACCCAGGTTGACCGTGACATTAACGCACCCACTCGGTTACGGCGACGACAAAGCCAGGGGCGGGTGCCTAACAGCTATCGCTGTAAAAGAACCATGAATGTTATATGAAAACCATACTCGTCACTAAAAACTACAAGAACTGCGTCGAGAGGAGGCGGTCACAAGATAAGTGATAAGTTCATAATAAACGGCTCCGAAATAACCACAAATTGTGTCCGGATTAATTCAGGCATTTAATTCCGGGAAGGTAAAATTATGGAATTAAACAGGCTCTCGCAGGTAAAAACTTTAATAGGCACCAAAGTGGTATTGCGTGCGAAACCATTATACTTGTCGCAACCGAATCAGAGTGAGAAGTGCTTCTATTATGTATACACGGTTTGCTAAGACCTGTTCTTCAAAGTTATTGGATCTTCAAAGTGGGATAAGTGAACGGACGTCAAGATTTTAAAAAGCGCCAGGATGAAGTCGGGCTTCGCCTCATGTATAATTGGGGCCACGGTGTCACGCGGAGCGGGATTTGAGCTGCGAAACCACCCTCCCCTTAGAGCACGACATTCTGCAACCCTGTGGGGTCGGACAGGACGCGTGTCTTTGAAGCAGGCCGATTTTGTAGCGAAAGCTACATTGGCCACGAACTGGCAGTTTCGCCGTGCTCGCAGTCCCACCGTGGTCGCACCGCACCACGTGACCAACCACGTGACAACTATCCAGATAACCAGACTAACCTGGACTTGCAATCAAGATTAACCAAGGCTACCCAAGCTGTGCTTAGCTTTCGCTGCGTATATCCTGGCTCTCGAGAGCCTGAGAGGTTAGGCTGAGAGGTTTCGGCTCTCATAAGAGCTGTACCAGCTACTTTTTGCAATGTCTTGCACCCAGCTGCTGAGGACTTACGTGGAGGTAGTCCTTGGGGACTGCCAGCAGGCCTCCCGCGCCTCCTGCTCCGCTGCTGCCTCCCAGGGCCCCGTCCGTGTGGAGCACGGGCAGGCTGTGCCTCCTGGACGGCGCCGCCTCGCCCCTGGGCAGGCCTCCCTCTGCCCGGTGGGTCGGCTGCAGCAGCTCCTCCCGCAGGTGGTAGGGCGCCTCCAGCTGCAGCCTCAGGTTGTGCGTCTCGATGAGCTGCCGCGTGCGGCACAGGTTCTGCGTGCTCTCCTCCTTGAGCGTCTCGACGAGCGTCAGCAGCCGCTGGATCTGGTCGTCGCGCGTGTTGTGGTTCTTGTCCGAGCCGCCGCACAGGCTGTCGGCGCTCAGGTCGTCGTCGCCGCCGCCCCCGCTGTGCTGCTTGTCGCTGGACTTGCCCCTCCAGATGGACTTGCGGTGGGACTTCTGCTGCAGGGGTCAGTCGCGCAAGGGGAACGGAAGGAAAGAGCAGAGCTGTCCGTCAGTACCGGTGGCCAAGCGAGGGCCATTGTCGAGAGATTAGAAAGACCGATCACTCGGTCCTAAATCCGTGCAACCGAGCGACAGCATGCAGAGGCTGCTGCTAGCGGTGGCAATACGAATGCACCTATCTGACATTTGTCAGTGGTTGGAGCTTGACGTATCGCTATACTGCATTGTCACGTCATGACGTTGCGTGCCGCTTCAAAGCTATAGTGACGACATCGTGTAAACGTTTTCAACAGCATGCCGCGGCCACAGAACGCTCTGCAGACTAACTATGCCTCTCAGTCTGCTATATGTGCACGCGAACTGTTCCTCGTCGCAGGACCCAGCTGGTCAATAATTCTCTGCAGCGCCAGTCTGTTCCTCTTTAATGACCTCATGCATCCTGCTGTCATTTTGCTGCGATAGCAATAACAGTGGCATTTGTCGAAAATGCTGGCGTTATCTCGTAAACCTCAGAGAGTAAAACCTCCACCACCCAGAAGCATCAGCCATCTCCCCAACGCACCTTCCGAGCCAGGCGGATGCCCACCCACCCACCGACACCCTCGATCCACTCCCCACCCCACCTCCGAGCACCTCCATCCTCCAGAAATGCCATCCACGACCCACCCACTCGACTATACCCTCCAGAAACACTAGCAAACCGCCTGACTCCACCCTGCACAAGGCTTCCACCAACGAGAAGCCCACGCAGCAAAAAGTGACGGCTGAAATTAAATTCGAGACGCAGTGGGAAATCAAGCTTCCCACCAGAAGCACCACCCACAAGCCACCTCCCCATCCCACCATCCTCCATCCACCTAGCTCCAGTCACCCAGTAAAAGCATCAAAACAATCATCGAGGGCAAATCCAACTGCTATCGCAGCTTTCTCACATCAGGTTTCACGATCGTCCTGTCAATTTTTTTCTACTGCGCGGCCTGGCGGTTTACTTGCCTGGTAAACAACAGAAGGAGCGGCGCGGTAATTGCTACACCCGTCACAAAACCAGCACAATGAGTACCGGACTGGCCTCAACTCATGGGTTGTTGTTGTTGCCTCAAATACGATCGCACATACCCACGGTGGGGGATTGGCCAGGGTATGGGTGCGTGCATGGAGGAGCTTCATTCGAGTCATCCAAACTCTGGGGGCGCCCCTGACAGGGACATACGCAAGTGCCCACGTGATTCTGCTTGGAGGTAATGAAGAAGAGAACGGAAACGGGTTGTAAGAAGCGTGCACACCTTGGATCTTAGCCGAAAGGCCATGTGCCATCTTTTGTGCCATCTTTTGAAAGGCTAACGACAACAAGAACAGCGTACCTTGGAGGCGAACTCCTGGAGCAGCCTGTGTATCTCGTCCAGCCGCTGGCCGAACTTGTGCTGCGTGCTGTGGAAGCTCGCCGAGAGGCGGTCCTCGACGCGGCGGATCTGCTTGCAGCGCATGGCGCGCGAGATGTAGTTGAGGATCATGGCCAGATAGCCCAGGCCGAAGATGATCCACAGCACCACGCCCGTCTTGTAGATCCAGATGTAGTCGCCGTCGAAGTTGCCTGCGGACGAGATGCGGGAAAAGTGAGCAACGAAGGGAGATATCCCACACCTGTAGCTTGCTGTCAGGTATCAACAGTGGATCGTCAAAGTGAAGGCTCGGGCAGTCCACAGCGAACCGATATTCGCGTGCACTAGTTCCGTTTCGGACGCAAGGAGCTACTACTCACACTGTAGTCGGATACAACTCAAGAACGAACGGATTTGCCCCGTCAAAGGACCCCCTTCCAGCCAATGGCGTCGACCGATTCTCATGAACCTGCAAGCGGCACAATGCAAGGAGCGGCGTGACAATGCAGGGAGGGGACAATCCCCGACCATGGAAGGAAGGTACTGTCCCATTTAAATCTGCCACTCCCTGCATTTTCGTACTAGCAGGCTCATGAGAATCGGCCGACGCCATTGGCTGGAAGGGGGTTCTTTGACGGCGAAAAGCCGCTTCGTTCTTCGAGTTGTATCTGACTATAGCTGGATCCCTTATTACTAAGAGGCTCCGTGGTTAGGATTTACTCCGATTTGTATGGAATATCGATGGATCGGATTAAACACTCAAATATACGCGCACTCAGTCAGCTCCAAAACTATTCGTGAGTTTGGTGAGACGGACAGCCCTATCGAGACTGCCTCAGGATACGCTGGCCAATCAGTGACGCTGTGAGTGTGGTGTCTGGGAAATGAGCGACACGCTGTGCATATTGTAAACTGCGTACCGTCGTTTGCTGCTCCAGAGCCGTTCTTCAGTTGTTTTCATCGCAAGTAAAAGGCGAATTGTCAGTTTGCTACAGAGGTAAAACGACCTGGAGCTAAAACAAACGATGACAAGAAGTAAACGACAGCCTGGGTTCAAACTTGCGAATTCAGTAGGGCCCAGAGCGAGAGCAGCTAGCTCTCTGAACTATGCTGAACGGTACGACGAAACAGCGCTGACGGACAGGACGGAAGAGGAGACGGACACATGCGCTGGTCTCCTTTTCCGTCCTGTCCGTCAGCGCTGTTTCGTCGTACCATTCAGCATGAACCAACCAGCTCGACTCAGCCCTCTCCTCTAAACTATCATAGCTCTAAGCCTTCCCGCATTCCTTAAGTGCGGCGCGGAGCGAAGACGAAGAGCGTCACTTTCAACCAGCGCATCCGCTCTCATTTACAACTGAAACTGTACTATTCTGCGAGGCACACTGAGGACTTCGAATGCAATGAGTAGCGTGGAGTGTAAGCGTTCGACAACGATTGTGGCGTGTAAGCATGTGCTTACACTCCGCACGTCTGGGTTTCTGACAGGCTGAGGTCACAGAAGAGAAGCTTGTTCGCGGTTTCTTCTGAAACTGCGCGCAAATAGAGGTCAATGCGTTTGCACTTACGCACCTTGCGCAACACAGTATTACACCTTTCAGCAGCGCTCCAGCGAAGAGTGCCTGCTACAATGTTCGAAAACCAACAACGCTTCATCTTCGCACAACAAAGGATGTCTGCGCAGCACCCGAACCAGTCTTGGCGTTGTTGGCTGGCCCCCTTTCTGTGCTCCCTCTCCCCTAAGCGACTGTCGTGGAACACCAGGATTCGGAGAGAAGGCAAGAACATCTGTATTGTCTCGTGCTTGGGAGAAACAGGAACCTCAGCAGCGACAACAACAAGGCCCCACTGGCTTCTTGCCCTCGCGTGGAGCGAAGAAATGACTGCGACAACCGTACCGCGTCTTTCCACTCTCCCTGTCCCTTCTCTGACCTCATGAAGGTGCGGCCTCTATGCGGTCTTGATTTAACCGCCATTAAACTCTCCTCCCTCTCCAACTTCGAAACATACTTGGACTCCATGATAACCAACCCCATCAAAAAACACAACAGAAAATTTTTTGCTGTCACAACAGATCTTGCTGTAGTATTTGGGACCTGACAACAGAAATTCTTGTAGTGACAACAGGATTTTCTGTCGTTAAGACAGAGCATCTTTCTGTCGTGACAACGGACATCTTCGCAGTACTACAGAAAATCTGTCGTAACGGCAGAGCCACAAATTTTATGTTGTAATTTGGGACCGGTTCTGTCGTATTTTATGAGTGGAAAAGGCGCATTGTCAAGAGAGCCCACTCCACTGCCCATTTGTCCAGCATCCTCATTGGTGAGCAGATCAACGACGTATAGTTTTCGGTGGCGACATGATACGAAGACGCGGGCGCCCTCTACCTTGAAAAAGGTCTTCGCCTCCTTTAGCTCCTTTGTAAGGAGAGGACTTGTGAACAGTATAATGCATGATCTCGCCTTGCGGCAACCAAGGTATATGCCCCCTTACATCCGCACCTCTTCTTATCTCGAACGTCCGCAACTCCTTCTAAGCAGAACTGCGCCCTTGTAAGGTCAGGACAACAGCGCTTAGCCTGAGTTGCGTACTATAGAGGGACTGTGCTGCGCACGTGGGCTGGGGATGTTTTCAAAGCGCATGGCTGGGCCGTCGTTCCGATGTGCCAAATGGTGTGTCGCGCCCCGCCATCGCACCATTTTCCTCCGCTGGCATCAGCCAAGAAAGAAACAAAAGAACGGTGGCTTGGGTCGGGAAAGGAGGGCGCAGGGAAGGAGAGAGAGGGCCCGAGAAGACAGAGACTGCGCGGCGCTCTTCTCCCGTCTCTGGAAATAGCCGGGCCGTCGGCGCTATTTTCTGAAACCCCACGAGAGAGCGCGCCCAGAAGAAGCAACCCCGGTGCCCAAGTAGAAGTCGGCGACCAGAGCCTTTGTGTTGTACGGAGACTCGCGCTCACAAACAACGGAGGGAAGAAGGCGAGCGCGACACGGTCACACGACTTCCCCCTCCTCCTCCACGCCATTCGGTTTCCTATATATTCCTCGCACCACCTCTTGCCAACCTATTCTTCCTCTCTCTTCTTTTGTTCCCTCTCCCGTCGAGCTGCAACCTGCTGCCAAAACCCCGGCGCCTTCTTAATAGCTACCTGCTATCTGCGCAATCGTTTACCGCCTGTCACGCTCCTCTGTGTCCAGGATTGCGAGCCACAAGAGTGGCGAATTATACGCCCCTCTCGAGAATGAGATGCATGAGACGCGGTGGTGTGTTTCGCATTCACTGCCACGACCAGGAGTGGCGCTTGTTAACATGCTGGAGGCAAGGCAACGTGTTCTTGCATCGTTACCTGCTATCTGCGTCATCATCCTCCGGTTGTCGCGCATCCTGGCGTCTGGAAGTGTGAGGCAAAATTTCGATCCTTGGGAATGGCATATTCTTACCCGGCTGCGGACAATGCGGCTTGTTCGTATTCTCGACGATAAAAATGTTTTATTTTGATACATGCAGTTTACAAGCGACGACCGGCAACCACAACCATCTTGGGATGTTGGGGAGAACGGTTTGCTGCAAGGATGCGGTAGGAAAAATAACGACCGCCGTCGTTCAATCTGTGCAGCTCAGAGTGCAACGAATGGATGTGATGAACTGGTTGGCCACAAAATGGCCCGGCTTCTTTCGGGTGATTAAAAAACCTAAAAGCAAAGTCACCGGTTGACTCTAGCACAAATCCTTTTCAGCTGCTGTTCTTATCTGCAACGAATGATGCGATCTTTCTACAAGACTTGAAGACGGTGTACATCTGGCACTGTCGTATAACCGCATATATTAACGAGTCAAGACCAGCATGGAGGAAGGAAAGAACTATAGGCTCAGGTTTGGCTGATTCGGTATTATGCTAAGACCACCCATCTGAAGATGGTTACCATTTCAACCAAACCTTACGCCTGTTTTGTTTTCACCTTTTATATATTTCGACGCTCAGCAGCAGCAAAGTGCAAAGGCCTCAATTGCCCCATCGTTTCAAAGCTGGTGCCCCTCTTTCGCGCAGTCAAGAAGCACGGTCTGCGGAGCACATAGAGACGGCAAAGCAAAACAACGTTCTCCCGAGCCTGACAAGCGCTGTCAGGGAGGCTGCCCGTATGGCACAGCCGTCAAGAAGGCGCTTCTTCATCGTTGCCGCGAATGCGCCACTCCTTCAAAACGAGCGAGGTGCGGACGAGGGGCCCGCCGCCCGCAAGCTCTCCGCCTCCCTTAGTTCCCGGCAGCGAGGCGAGGATGCGCGGCGCCAACTGCGATCGTCCAAGCGGATCCAAATCCGGACAGCCTCAACAACTTCGACCGTTAGCCTCATCATTTCAATAGAAGAGAACTTGAGCAGCCTGGTATTGCAGAAGAAAGCTCTACTGGCTAGTAGAGGTCGTTTTCGTTTTAAGGGTGTTTAACGTGCCAAAGCGACTCAGGCTATGAGGGACACCGTAGTGAAGACCTCCGGAAATTTCGACCACCTGGGGTTCCTTAACGCGCACTGACATCGCACAGTACACGGGCTTCGAGCATTTCGCCTCAATCGAAATTTGACCGCCGCGGCCGGGATCGAACCCGCGTCTTTCGGGCCAGCAGCCGAGCACCATAACCACTGAGCCACCGCGGCGGTGCTAGTAGAGGTGAGACAGGTTCTACGTCCAGTAGGCTTCGAAGTTTCAGTCTTGGTGTGACTGCAGTGCTTGTCTTATACTATATTTTACTTCAATTAGCTGGTCGGCTAAAGTTGCGGCTTGAGTAGGCTTGAACAAAGGAAGACGTTTTTGGTTCCAAACTTTAGCAATTAACTTTTTTTCAATTCTAAGCAGTGCACGTAAATTATGTGAAGAGGTGGGTATCTCAGAGCAAAAAAAATTTACACGTTAGGAGCTGGCTATGCGGGGAACCAGACATTGCACGGTGCCTTAGTGTTGTGTGCAATAATATACGGAGATGTAGTCAAATCAACTACTCCGAAGCACCGCCTGTAGAATACCCGTACCCGCGGATGCGCTCGAGACCGCAGCAGCGCAGCAGGGGAGGAATCATGAACGATCCTCGATCAAGGCCAGCATTCTTGAACAAATAGCGTTGCATGGAACTAGCCACTCTCGCCCTATGCGCAACCCAGCCGATCGCAGCCTAGTGCCAAACGCTGCCAGGAGGGAGGATGCTCTCTTCTCCGCCAATTATCGACGTCTGCTCCGGGACGGGCGGCGGATGACGAAAGAGGTCGGAGGAGGAGCCTTTTAGCGCAGGTTACTGCGATGTTTTGACGCTTCCCTCGGGGCCAGGTGAGGAAAGGTGCGCCTTGGCGCACCCTGCTATCTTCCGTCGCCTGTGTGCGCGACTCGGTGAGTGTGTGTTTGTGTGTGCACCCCCGAGCACCGAGGTGGGGTCGTAACCAGTGGCGGGGGGGGCGGCTCGCCTTTAAGAGAGAACACGCTGACTCAGGGTTCGTTGGAAGACTCACTGCAAGCGCACGTGTGAGCGTTGCCGCCGCCGAAGTGTATGGTCGTCGAACTGAAGAAAAGGAGGTCGCAGTCGCCGCTTTGGGCTTGGGCGGCCCGGTGGATAAGCTGGGCGGAGAGCTGCACCAAGCTGGTGACGTCACCACCTTCTCGCGGCTCTAAATGGACGTGGGCAAAAACAAGCCCTGCACAATGTTTGTCGCGATGTATCGTCGGCGATAATGATAATGACTGGCGACAGTGCACTCATATGCGGACGGAATGAGCCGCTTATGTTGCATTCATATACCTACAAATGAATTTGCAGACTCCTATGCGATTGGTAGGATCCTCGAAATGATATAGCTTTGTGAAATATTAATGCATCCTGCCGCAATTTTCCGATGGGCTTCAACTATAGGTTTAGAGCGGAGATGCGTTCAGCTCCTTTGTTGCGGTCGCGTGGGGCCGCGCAAGGCTACCTTTGTCAAGGATTGGAGCGCTTCTCTGTTTCTCTGAGTAGTCTGCGTCGTATTTCGGATTCTGAAGACCCCGCAATCCCTGCTGCAGAAACGCCCGCCCACTGCGCCATTTCGGGGGCTGACTAAGTTTCAAACACGTCAGCCTGCAGAGGTTCGTCGTTTACTTGAATGGTTAACTATACAACTTTCGAGAGATCAGTGGAATTCATGCGAGTGATACGAGATGTAAAAAGATGCCAGTCTGAACTGACTGGCAGTCCAGACTGGCACTCCTTGATGGTATAGCGGGCTCAGCGTTGCCTGCCTTCTAGTAGTTTGCTGCCTGGACCTGTTCTGTTTTGAGATGCCATTGATGCTGCTTCCTTAGGCCTTTTGTATTAAATAGTACATGTATACAAAACATTACCTGACTGCAATAAACATTGTATTTAAGAAAACCAAATGCACCGATGGCCGAGTGATCTGAAGCGGCAGCCGATCAGGCATTCTGAATGCCTGGGCACGAATGATGCTGCATAGAGGTTGCTTCTTTTCTCTGGCACATTAAAGCACGTCTTCTCCTCTGGTGATCCTTCCAGCAAGACGTGCACGGTGGATCCTCAAAGAAACCCCGTTACTCAAGATTACGCCTGGGACGTCGTCGCTGAAATAGGTTTATGGTTGATGGGGGTTTAACGACCCAAAGCGACCCAGGCTATGAGGGACGCCGTAGTGAAGGGCTCCGGAAGTCTGGACCCGCTGGGGTTCTTCAACGTGCACTGACATGCGTTTGAGTGGCGCTATTACGTCAGGTTGCGTTTGTTTGGCATAGTTCGGGATAGGTTATAGTTAAGCGAATGCTTTCAACCACACAAGGCTCGTGCATCTGCTTGTCACCGGCCCACGCTTGTGGGAACACGTGGCGACGCGCACGCGCCAAGCGGGCTGCCCTTCGCGTCTCCCTCGATCGACATGCACGCGCGCGCGTCTCGCCATCGCAACGGTCGCGCCGTGTCGCAATCGATGGCGCGACGGCAGCGCTCGACACGGCCCGTGAGGCTAGAGCGAGGTCTCCCCCGGCGCGTGGGGGAGGGCACGCGAGGAGTGAAGCGCGGAAGGCCCAGAGAAAGTGTACCGCCCGGCGACCGTGGCCAGCTGTCGGTTGGAAGGACTCCAGCAGGCAGACGTCGTATCGGACGACGCGGCCCATCTCCCGTGGCTCGTCGCGGCGCCGCCGTCGCGTCTTTCGCGGCTCGCCGCACCCGGCTGGGATGGATACAGACGAGCCCCCTCCCTGGCTGCTGTCTCCCTCTGTCTGAATGCGCGCCATCAGCATTTCGCGCCGAACGAGGGACGCTAAGCGTTTGGTGCAGTGCGCATTGTAAACTTGTTTTGGCTCTCGAAAACTCGTTCAGGGCCACGGCAGATGCGGGAACGGAATCCTCGCGGGAGCCGAAGTTACCGCGCGTTGGAAACAGCTGTTAGTGGCTCGAGGCGCAGGATCTAGGTGGTGGCGATGTCCGCATCTCGAGCAGTTGCGCTGCCGACATCCACTTGAGAATAAAGCGCCCGCGTAAAGTCTAAACGCGAATAAGTCTATGTAATGCTGCCCTCTGGCGAACTCCCTTCTAGGAGCAAGGCAAGCTGCCCAAGTACCGGGGTAGATTTCACTCACTAAATATACGCAATGCTTGCTCTTGTCAATGAAGGCATATTCCCACCTGAAAGCATAGTAACTTGGTGCAGTTATCGAAGGCAGGAGGGTTTTAAACGCGGCGCAGGAGGGAGGTCCTGAGGTTAGCAAATAAAGGAGATTGAAACCTTGGGTAAAATCTCAGTAAACTGCTAGTACTTCGCATGTTTTGAAGAGGGAATCTGTTTTCGTTGCCAACCGTAAGTACTTCGTATCTTTAGTGATGGAAATCTACTCTATAGGGTTTGGGCATCATATCCTGCCCCTAAAAGAGAGTGTAGCTTGAGGACAGCTTACTCCTTTCTTACTAACATTTAGGCTAACTCGTGTTTAGAGTGCAGCGCTCTCTCTCTCAAGTGCGATGAGAAAGCCGGCGATAACATACCCTGCTTCTGCACAAGCGTGACACCACGGACGCCTCTAGCTACCGCTTAAATTCACGATTATGTTGCAGTGGCCGCGACTTCAATTCTTTTTTACAAATATTTATAGATCAAATGCCTTGTTAAACCTGTTATACCAGCTGTACTACTGTTTTAGTACCGTATATGTTGCTCAAAGGCTGCGCGGCTTCACGTCATTCGCTTACCGTCCAGGAGCACCACCCTCCTAACCTGAAGCTGCACGGCCTCTGTCTCTCCTCTTCTCTGGCAACTCTAAAAAATGCTCTCGATGATGATGGGCCTGCAGGCCTGTTTCGTTGGAACGGCATGGAGAGTGCAAGACAATATACGCTCGTGTTTCTCCTCTTTGTTACCTCGTGTTTGTCGTCTTGCACTAGCCATGCTGTATTGTAGCGACAGCTACATTACGCTAGCATTTCGAGCCTTCAGCGTAGCGACGCCGTGGCCACCGTGGCGACGCCGCCACGTGGTCACGTGGTTGGTCACGTGGTGCGGAGTAGCTGCCGGCGGCGCGGCGCGCCGGCGAAACCGAGTGGGGGGAGGGTGAATCACGTCCAGGGAAGATGAAGGAACACCCAGCGAAACGGAGCGACTAAAGACTGACTTTGCAATTCGACTGAGCGAGTTCCACTCGGCCAGCTGTAGCTATCGCGTCACACTCCAGGTTTAACCAGGGCTAAACCACAGCCAATTTTTTTACAACCTTAACTGTAGAGGGACTATCTTCGGAGTAAGAGGCAGCACCGCCGTAGTGCGTTGTAACAGAAAACTCACTCTCGGCATGTTCCCCTGCTTCCCAAAGACAATGTTGCTCAATGTGTGAATGGGCCATGAGGGGCGCGTGTCCCAGAGAGTCGGCACTTCGGGAACGTGCCATCTGTGGTTATGTCGTTCAGCTTAGGCCTTGAATGGCTGCAGTCGATAGAGTTTATTAATACTGCCTAGAGGGAGCAGTGGCGCCACCGTCTATGCGAGTCTCTGACGCGCACTTCATCCACCGCGGGAGTGCCGGCAAGACGACGTTTCTTACTTGGCTTGGCTATAGAGTGGGGACGAAAACGCGGATTCCATTTCGGATTCGGTAGCTGCGGTGCGGTGCTCTCCTCTGTGCGCAAATTAAGTTATTTAAATAGTGCGTTTTTCACTTCTTCAATAAATTTAACGCAAGTGAATGCTCCGTGCTAGGCCGGTATGGAAACTTTCACAGCATTTCTATCAGCCAAACTTTTTTTTCGATCAATTATCACTCATAAAACACATTTCAATCCACTTCAAACTTGTCATTTCTTTGCCTATTTTTCCACTATTTTGCCATTCACGAATGTTTTGCCGTCCACTCACTATATCGACGTCCGCGCTATTTCGACGTGTTTATTCTACATTATTGGCTCTAATTAATTAAGTAATAATAATATTGACAACAATTTTTTTCGCATCATCCTCACATCGTTCTCTATCGATCACAACCATTCGTTTGATGCTACCTCTTCTGAGAACGTCATAATCACTGCGGACACGTTTTGGTGACACGACCCCGTCGACACAGCCTAGAAATGCTTTCGCATTAAAAAGTGTGCGCTAGGGGACCGATTGGTCCCTTTTTACTCCACTATCGACGTACTCGTGTTCAGAGTGTGGCGCCTGAAACTATGTCGCGACCGCAACAATATGGAAGACCTTGGACGTCGCCGCCTTGCGAACTGGAAGGCGATGAGACACACCTCACGTGTGTTTCCGGTGAAAGCCGACTGGCACACACGGGAACAGGGACCGGTGTTGCCCTTTGCGATAAGACCTCCTCCGCATGTCCGGTTAATTCCGGTACCGTGCGGGCCTGCCCGCGTGCCTCACTTAAAGGTCCTCAGAGGCCGCCGCCTTGTCGCAAACAAGACCCGTAGCCGACGACTGCGACACAGGCGAGGGATGAGACGCACTTTTCGTTGGCACTCCCGAAGACAATGCCGACCCGGAGACGAAAGGGGAGAGGAGGCAGACAGGCTGGGGAGATTCGTTGCGCCGAAATAAGCTGGAAGCCAGCCATCGCCTCGGCGACGGCCCGTCCGGCCGGCGGCTCTGGAATGCCTGGCACTCTGCAATGGCGGCGCGCTGGAGAGACGTGTACGCAACCAAGGCGCCCTCGGTAGCTTCGAGCACTGTCTGTAAATCAGCTTATGCCCTTTGAACTCAGTGGCGCACACGGGGCAACTTTTTATTAGTGCGAGAGCCCTATTCGGCTAGGTAAACCACGAACAAGATCTTGCGATGTTTGTGGGTTTGTGCCATCACTGCCGACGGTGGCGCCATTGCGTGCACAGTGGCAACAAGTGCCACAACATCGTTTACACACCTAGCGCCCCTGCTTGGCCGATACTCCCACCCACACCACGGCGTTTCAATCGTGATGACGTCATGCAGCGGTGCATAAGCGGCAGCCATCGCACACGTGTGCTTCATTTCGATAAAAAACATGCGCACACAGTGACAGTAAGATATGAACGCAGCATGATAAGCCAACATAAGAAAGCCAACAGGAAAGTAACAAGACAAGCCAACGTTCATGCAATTCTGTTTTCGCACGTTTATAGAATTTAAGCAAGAATTTGTCATTTTTTAATTTTCTTTGTACCGCCATAGTAATTGTCTACAAATCATCGTTATGGCTTGTTCTTATACCTTTGCAGTAATTAACCACTTGTGGAACCCTGCAGCAAGGTTTCCGTTTCAGAAAAAAAGACCGCGAGAACTTAGACCTGCACCGCCACTTGAGTCTTGAAGTGACGCAACGATTAGTCACTATAGGGCAAATATTTGATAGAGATTTCTCTTGTCATGTTATACGCGACATGGACGTGAACATTATAGCTAATTCGACACTTGGGTACGCTAGTCAGGGTGGCTTCAGCCACAGCCCGGATTCAAAGAAGATGTCGATGAAATAAATCTATCCATCCTTGTGGCTCACATGAAAAAAGATTGTACGACCTCAACAGTACCCGCTTCCCCCGGCCAGCCCTCATGGCTAACAGCCAACAAGAAAGCACTGACCACCACTTCAGCTATGAGAGTCTTAATAAAAGGCGACGCTTTCATCCTCGGGAAATGTGCTGTTAAGTGGCTGTGCAACACCCTCTGCCTCTCTACGGTACAGTATACTACGTCCACTGTGGTGTACTGTATCCGGTATCGAAACATCTGTATCCGTATCGTGTACTGTATCCGTCTGATCCGTATCCGTGTACAGTATCCGGCATCGCGTCACTCTGCAAACTGTACATGCGCAACACACTGTGCAGCCTACCTTACCCAGAATGTATTCTACTATTACGGAATCCAATCACCAGACGGTCACGGCCTTGTAGCTTAATTGGGCATCGAATTACAGACAACGAGCTCGTTTTCCAACTTAGTGAGAAATGAAAGGCGGTTGTTCGCGTTCCACGATGACGATGATTGTGTTTAAAAGGTGGCAGACGGCCGAAATGTCGAAAGTTCTGCGAAAGCTGTATACCAACCGCTTAACAAGCCTATAATAAAGGTTATTATTTGTGCAGCTGACATTCCTCTTCTTCGTGCACTTCTTATTCTGAACACTTGCCCGCAACGAAACTTTATCATAGTCTTTGGGTGGTGCCGATGAAGAAGCTACATGTCTGCGACGGCAAATAAGCATAAATGCGCCGAATCGCTAACCGTTCGCACAGCTCACGCGTTCGCTGGATTCAGGGTCACCACTACTTCTTATGCCGAGCAGAGCAGCGTTCGAGGAAAGCAGCTCTCGCGCAGTCTCGAGACTGCGGTAGCCGACACAGCCACAGAGTGTATATACGGCTGCGAGTTTGGCAACAGGCACTTGCAAAGCTCTCCGCCAGAAAGAGCATCGCGGGATTACATGTCGCGAAGCTTAATTAAGTGGCTCGTCCTTGAGAGCACCCCTCTGTAAATGGCCAGCGCTCTCTGCGGGAACAGCGCCAAGGTGAATACGCCCGCCGTATAAGTGCCCCATGTTAGAGTAGAGGATCATTAGTATTCGCTAGTCAATGTCGGCCAGGAATGTGGCCCGAGAGATGCCGGTAGCTCCGCTGCGGATACGTCGTGGAACTGCTGTGAAAGGATCGAAAGATTTTTCCGCACAGAATGCTGGAAGACCAGATGTCGGTGTCATTGATGGAAGAACCTCGCACGGCGTTCTGAAGTGTTCCAGGACAAGATAAGACAGGCTTGTCGCTGTTTACTTGCGCGTGTACTGCACAGAATGGTCAATGGACTCAGAAGTTTCAAGCATGCCAGAAGCTGGTGTCCAAAACGCTACTCAATACTTACGCAGGTATACGCTTGTACCATTAATTAAGCATGCTCTTTAGGCAAGGCTACTCTTCAGTAAGGCGAATTCTTGTGGAACCTTTGTCCTATAGAGGTTTAAGCCTTCTTGCAGCAGGGTGCCGCGTGCAACTGGCATACGGTTTGGCAGCACATCATGCGGCCATGAAACCGATGCACATGCTCTTCGCATCTTTGCAGCGTCGCCTCCTGGATGTTCCAGGAAATATTCGGTGCAGAGACTGACCGTCAAGCCGCAAGCGGCAGAACACGGCAATGTTTCAGGAAAAAAAAATGACAGCAGGAATTGGCGCTGTTTTCAAACAGTTATTCCATAAGTGGTAAATCGTACTGGACTTTATTTATCGGACAGTGCCTGTTGAATATGAAAACTTCCAAGAAAAATTGGCGGCGACCCTTCAGCTTAGCCTCAAAGATATGTCGCGATAGCGTTAATGAGTTAATGCTTATATATGCGGAATTGGTCATCCTCAACTGTACATTGGATATGTCTCTAGGAGTCCTCATACCGTTCCTTGCGCAATGGTGCAGCAACACAGCACTGCAGTGGCAAGTGTTGCCCCCACTAGGGCTTGTGAGACCCAATTTGCTCTTTACGAGCAGCCTCTCGCGATAAATAATTAATTTAACTGCCACCTGCCAGGGTGGTCAGTTTGCTCACAATCCGGTGGGCAGGTTGTGATGACGCCACAAGGTCACGTGACCAGGTAGCCCACCTAGGTTGCTCCTCCTGGAGTAGCCGCCTGGGTCACCCCACTCCACCGTATTTATCGCTCACAACCTTAATTCTATCGCGTTAAGACTTGTACAGTGAGGGGTTCGCGGCGTTGTAGCGAAGACTCGCGCTGTCTGTTGTCGGACGTACATCGTGCTGTGAACTGCGTAGCCCTAACAGTCGCACGTTTTTGAGAAAACAACGTCGCTTTCTGCAGTCGAGGCTGCTCCCATCAGCGTTTCATTGGAATAAACTGCACTCTATGAGGTTAAAAACAGCCGCATACATTCACCAGCGGAGCGTCGGGCCAGATGTTCCCGAATAAGTCTCCGGATTGACATCTTTTAAGGCGAAAGCCTTTAATGGCTCATACTCCCGGTCGAGATCCTGTCCGTCCGTTACATCCAAAGCCTGGAACAGTGCCTGCTGTGACCCTCCCCCGCACCGGCGCACACCATCCTCGCCCCTGGGCGAGAGGCGGCGGCGCCGAAGCGCATGCGCAGCTGCGCATAGCAACAGTGACGTCACCTGCACCGGCAGACGGAGCGAGTGCGCGCTGCGACGGCGCTCCTTCGCCAGACGTGTCGTTGCAGTCGAGTGAGTGAGTCGGATGGCTCCCAAGCGGCCAAGTGATTCCGCACCAAGCGGTTCGGACGAGCGCAGGAAGGCGGATTCCCCCAACACCAAACGGCGGAAGATCAATGAACGAATGAATGGCCACAGGCTTTCGCCGAACACGCTTTAGAATTTCCAAAGTGTCCTCCTAATTTTTGCATGCTGGCACAGGATGAACGTAGCTGACGCAAGGTAGGGATAGCTAGAGATCATGCACAGGGGCCTTTGTCCAGCAGCGGACGTCTTTCGGCTGACGACACCGATGATGGTGGTGCAAACAGAAGGCGCAAATGCGGACTCCGCTTTCGAAGAACTGGAGCCTGTTTCTCTATAGGGTGTAGCCGGGACGACGACGTCGCCAAGGAAAGCGCTGCCATCTACTGCGGTGCTTAAGGCCTTCAGATGTTCATATCAGCTGCGTTCGTTCGTTGTACCCTGACATTCATTAGTAACAGTCCACAGCAATTCTCGCTATCTCAGAAGAATATATATGGCTCAGGTTGGGATGCGAGAAGCATGGGGCGAACTTTAGTATGCATGCAAACTAAGTTGAGTAATTTAAGTACATCAGTAGTGAAGCAATGGGGGTAGGGGTGGGGCTGTTGAACAAACTCCCCCCTCCCTCACCCACCCACACTTCCATCGCAAAAGACATCTCCACCTCCTCTCTTTAAAACCTCGGTTGGGACGTAGCCGATATATGTAGACATGCTAGGGGCACCAAGGCGAACGGCGTCTTCAGAATGGCAACGCACAAAGCGCATCTTTAGGTGTACTCCAGAAAACAAAAGCAAGAGCATGTCTTCACCTGTACACCATAACACCCACTCCATCCTCGCTCACAAGCACTTCGCCCCCCCCCCCTCCTCCCAAAATGAAGGTCTAGATTCGCCCCTGACATAAACAGTCTTCTCAAATAGGCTCGTGTTGACGGCAATGGACTGGGCGAAGGAGCAGGTGGGCTATATGCTGCAAGCAGTGAAATGTATACCCGAGCACAGCTCCAACCTGTACTCTCTGCCTTCCTTCAAACTCAGAGCCAGCGCGACGCCCTCTTGCTCTGGCGCGCATTTATAGAGTGTGAATCGGATTCGCAACCCGCGCTCGTATAAACACACCGTGGCAGTGTCCTCGGACGTGTCACATGCAGACGCATCGGTGTTTTCTGGCGCCTTCCCTTTCTCTCTCGCCCTCTTCTAGGGCTGACGGTGCTCGTGGTGACGCGGAGCAGGCGTGAAACACGTGTTTTCGAGTGTTGGCCGCTCTCGAAAAGCAACGGCGCTAACAAGATGAGGGAGAACCAAAATAAAAAGGAGCGCCTTCCTTCTTCTTGATGGAAAGCTTGGAGAAAAGACCAAGGCCGATCACCTATAAGTGCGGGGCCCCGCCCGCAGTGGCGACCTCTGGTTTTTGCTACACCGGAAGGTGCAGTATATAGCCCTGTTGGCGCAACCGCTGTTTAGGCTTGACTGATCGGGCCCGGCCGCCCGTAGCTTTGGCGGCTGCCCTTGATGTCATGGCTCTCGCAGAACCATGCAGCGCTGTTGGAGGTACGGCTAAGGCCAGGCTGTTGCGGACCAAATTAGCAAGGCTGTAAGAAGCGGTCAAGAGACTGTGGTTGCCTGGTGCATTGGTCACGGTATCGTTGGCTTTCGTGATTGGACGAACTAATGCGGTTATTGGCCAACCAGAAACCGCTCTCGCGGGCCAGGAGCTCTGTGCTGGCCTTAATGGGCTCGCGCCGCCTGTCCCATTCCGCAACGCGGAGGCCCTTTTTAGTGAGACTGGGTGTGGTAGGCGAGGACAGTATATAGCAACGGAATTTGAGAGTTTTCTCCTTTTAGGGCAGTCCTTTTGAAAGAGCAAGGCCATTTAGTAAGAACGGACATGGGGGAACATGAGCACGGCATACGGTAATAAAAAATGAGAACGCTTTGGCACCTGAGACAGCAAACAATTTGAGAGTTCTGAGGGCGTAAGAGTACTATTTTTGAGGGAGTAAGAGTTGTTGCAAGAATGGGTAGGTATACATGCAAACTTTGCGATAGTTTACGGCTGCTCCTGTACCATCGTTTACTCATATATGCGCGTTGCAAGGCACGGTTTTTCACTACGTAATTGTGGCTAGCTTTGGTTACTCATGGAGAGCACGTGGCGAGGAGGGCATTTCACATATTGGCCTCTATGACTGCGACGTTCAGTCAGAACGTGTAGAGCTCGCGCTGTACCGCACACACGTCCTCCTCATAATTTTTTTTATTTAGAGCTGTTCTGTTTTTGCAGGGAGGGTCTCACGTCGCCTTACATTATCATCTGTCTCCTCGCTCGCCTGGCACACTTCCAAGGCGGCTTGTCTGGCTCCAGATCAGCCTTTGGACCGTTGCAAGGACGCTTACTTTGGGCGCGTATAGCTCCTCCGATGCATACAAAGAAGGATCGAGAACGCTCTAATAGAGCTTGTCGTTAATTGCCAGTGTTTGCGATCGTTTGCGCGCTGGTGAGTCCACGCATTTCGACAATTTTGCTCAAGGCCCGGAGGTTTGATTGCAGCGTAGCAGACAAGACAGAAAGCCTCCACTCCGAAAGAAATTAACGAGCGCAGCGCCAATTCAGCGACCGTGGGTAATTATGATTAATGATGTGGTTGCGAGGTTACTACGCATCACCTATATAGGGACGGATTCTATCGCCCGTTTCGATACCACTTTAGTCTCAAGGCCCCGCCTTTCAGAGCCTGTCGCGGACTATTCCAGAAGTAAAAGCTCCGTTCATCATCTCTGCACCACGACGCCCTTGACGTGTACGCGTGCTGAATCATGTGTACCTCGGTTTGCGCTTAAGTGCAACGAACAGTTTAGCCGAGACGTCTTTGTCGTGGTGTGTGCAGCTTTACCGTGAAAGTGAAGACTCGCCCGTAATCGGTTCTGTGTTAAAACCGGTCGGCTGCTCCGTTACGTGCCTAATGTGGTACATTAAATTATTCCTGTGACAGGGCACCGCTGGTACCACTTCCGGGAAGGGTGCCTCCCAACTTTCTCAGGCGCACGCCTGCGACTCAACTAGACACGGAAGTGAGAAAAGAAAACAGAAAGCCAGCGAAAGGAAACAGACTTGAAACGAGTGTTTTGGCGCCTGCTGTAGCCTTCATACGTTAACCTGGCTGTTATCCCCCACCTCCTCGTCCCTTGTCACTGGGAGTGACGGCGCCTCAGAGCTAAACGCCGTCCCTGGGCCGAATCTGCACTCACGCCTCCCGGATCAAAACAGAGTTCGAGTCGGGTTGTGAGGAGAGCCGCATCCACTCTGACCTCGAGTCGCGAAATATCCGGAAACGCAGACGGAACCCGCAGTGGCTCCAGCCAGGAGAGGAAGAGGAGACGTCGGCTGTCTGTTGCGCTCACACACCCCGCTTCGTTCCTTCCTCCAGTGCATCCTTTACCCGCGCAGCCGGGCGAAGGAAGCACTGACGCACTTCCGGTGGTGTAATTTTAGTCACGCCTAATCGGCCGCCGAGCGGTGCACTCTTATAAAAGCGGCAGGAGCAGGGAGCAGACGTTGGGGTATTTAGGAAAGGAACAACAACAACCGTACGACAAGACATGCGCTAAGTCCGCGGTCGTCTCGGGTTTTCGGGTGAGTCAGCGACGATGCTGGCCTCGACCGAGACCAGTGCAGAGCAGGGCCTGTTGGCGATGTGTCCTCCCATTCGGTCGCCTCTTTTTC